>OZ026617.1:68980685-68988185 GCA_964020975.1 Hermodice carunculata
CCGGGGTGATGTTCACACAAGAGGAGAAACCACCAAATTGTTTGCTTGAAAGTTGTCGAAATAAAAGTTCAGGGGATGTTTGCGAGAGTAATGTCAGCCGGTTGAGACTCCAGTTTCATATCTGGGACCAGGTGTTTACTATAATACAATAAATGGGGGTTTACGCTACAGTGTGCACATGCAGTTGACCGCCGTCTGCTTCAGGAGTCTCTGCCATTGACCCATCTCGTTAATAGATCCATGTCTTCACAAAGGAGAACCTACATGTACTTAAAAAAAAAACACAAAATAAGATTTTGCAAGAACACATTTGGGATTTCACAACCATGCTTGCGAAATGGTTATGGCCCTGAAATTGTGCGCACAGATAAATTTGACCTGGCCCAGCTGTTCAGACATAAAACGGTCGACTTCGGTCACATGGTCCCAAAAGGTGACGCCGTTACCTTGTTCCTCGAGACCCATTTTTTTTTCCAGTGAAAGGCTTTTTAAAGTACATAGCAAATATGGCCAGCAAAATCCAGGATGTGGGAGTGATGACACTGCCATTTGAAACGGTGAATGGTTCCCCTGGATTT
Source organism: Hermodice carunculata (assembly GCA_964020975.1). NCBI lineage: Eukaryota > Metazoa > Annelida > Polychaeta > Eunicida > Amphinomidae > Hermodice > Hermodice carunculata. Next base: position 68,981,264 of record OZ026617.1, read on the forward strand.
TCTATGGACATCGGTGAGTATTTTATCACGGGCACTGCGGCAAGTCACACGCTGATCACCGTTATAATTCCTGAACTCCAGGTCACAGTCGTACACACTTGATTTAAACATGTTTTATTCTTTCGAAAGCGATCAGGGAACAGGGAAACCCTATATTAACCCCTCTCGCAGAGAAAAGGACAACGGATAAACAGGACGTAAGAGTCAACACAGAAACATACAAAAGCGAGACAGTTACAAGACAGGGACAGACAGTGGGGCAGGAGCTAGTGCTGTGTAAAACTGCAGCCAATGTAAAGGCTGACAGCACTAATAGGAGAGAAGTTACAGTCTCTCAGTTTGCTCGATATATTCGTGAACTGCTGCAAAAATAGTGTAGTTGTCATCTAGAGAACAGTTTTTGTTACCGTAAAGGAGAGGTCCTGTAGTAAACGGTGCTATTGGTATAACTTTACTGCTGAGGTCAACCCTAAAATTTTAGTATAAAGGACATGTAAAAAAATAATGCAAGGCGTCTTCGATACCCATACCACACGAGCAAAGAGGCGAGTCAACGACGCCAATTTTAAACACACTTCTACTTTCGGTGATGAAAATATAGGACAAGTTTAGCTAAATTTTGTTTATTTATGTGCAGGTTGACCCCAGGTGCCCATAGACGTAGAAAGAATGTCATGCTACTTTCATAGATTTGCTTTTGTGGGGATTGGGACACCAGGACACTGGACAAGAACTCTGGTGCTCAGTAAATATACGACATTTCGGTTTAGTAAATTTCTGTAAATACTTAATATCACTTTTTGGCTCATCTCAATAGACCTTACCACACATGTCAATCTTCCTCTGATTGATTGATTGATTGATTGATTGATTGATTGATTGATTGATTGATTGATTGATTGATTGATTGATTGATTGATTGATTGATTGATTGAGTTTATTCGGTACAATCAACATACAAATGATAAATAAGTTTACATAAAATGATGGATAGATAAAATATGCAGGTAAATAAGCATAAAAATGAGCAAGACATAAATTCATACAGGTAAAATCATAGTAATAGATAATATTAATAACCAAAAACGTCACCAACTTGCCTTTGTAAAAGAACAATAAAAATGGACAATATGACTAAAAAGTATGTTGACTGCACCAAGGATGGCCCAAAAAAGTCAATTGCCAAGACTTATTTCCATTTGGGTCCTCTGGGTACTTTGATGAGACATGGAAGGCGAGACATGAATAGGATGATTGGACTGCAAATAAATAGTTTTATGAAAATCTGTCAATGAATTAATTAACCGATGTATATATACTGAATTTTTGTAAAATTGTACTAAATTGCTCACACTTCTGTGACCAACTACGTAACCCTTGTGTTCACATGTGGCCACTCGCCATAACGTCCGACAAATTAGCGATCAGAATAAGCCTCATTTCCGCATTGTTCATTGATTGTACTGGGACGTGAATGCGAGGCAACATATAAACGAAATTAATACACATGGTTGGGGTGCGCGTTCACGGCATTATAAGTGAAAATTGCAGTCAAATGTTTTGTATAGAATTCTAAACAGAATGAAATTATATGATTTCGCGATGTTTTGATACCATCGAAACCAAAAACTGAAGAATTTTATGTGAAATATTCTCACCCAACGCTCACTTATTATAGCGTCACAAAATAGGGCAATGTTATGAATTTATCGTTGCTCCACACTAGTACTAGCTATCAAATGTATCATATTTTAGATAACAAATTCACAAAAAAAAATATGTCTACGGTGCCATACTTAGAAACCAGGTTCAAAAAATATACAACCTAGATCAACAGCTTTCCGCGGCGCACTGTAGGTACAGTGCACCAAAGGACACGGGGAGGGGCAAGCTGTTCATTTATCCAAACTAAATTATTCATTTCAATGGTTAATTTCACTGATATCAATATGCTATGCTCCAGTTCAGCTTTTTTCTTTTTTCTCTCTTTAAGGTGGGTCTGTAGCAAAATTAGTCTATCGGGACAAGCGAGATTGGAATAACCGGCAGAACGAACCACATAAGGTAGGCCTGATGCCATTCCACCTTCCACGGGTCTGTTTGTGCACAAACGTCTTCATACGATTCAAGAACTTTGCAAATCTGTCTTCACATTCAATTTGTTTCAGCAGCAGTTTCATGATATTCTTACTCACAACAAATGTAATCCTTGATCTGAACAAACTTCCATTTAGCCAAACCAGGGACCTGCCACTCGGATAACACACCCCTGCCCAAACACTCCAACAAATTGGATCCTCAATACTTAACACCCTTTACGCCTTTGGTCTCGATAACGGTGCACATTTGGCTGAGCAGCAAACACGGTCAATGTCACCCACATGCAACCCGCATTCGGCGAACAAACTGAGTCGAGAAAGTTGTCAGTACCTGGGTCATTCTTGGGGAACCTGGTCAACCCGTACCTCAGTCAAAACGTACCCAAGCCAAACGTACCCAGGTAAAACGAACCCCGGTCAAAACGTCCCCAGGTCAAAACGTCCCCAGGTCAAATCGTACCCAAGTCAAAACGTTCTCAGTACCAGGGTCACTCTTGGCCGTTCTTTACTATCTTGCTATTTTCACACAGAGCATCTTGTAGAAAAAAAATTCATACAGCACAAAATGAGCATTTAACCACAAGGAAACGCACAATGGTAGCTATTCTATAGTATACTACAAGTAAAAAACAACTACTCTGACGGCCTGAGCGGTGGTCAAATGGTTCAATATGACGATTTTTGTACAGGAGCAACCAGCAAAATGGTTGTTATAATATTCTGGTAGATAAAAACCCATAGAGAATGACCAATAAAGACACTGTCGACCAAAGATGGTGAGTAGCGTTAAGAGGGAGAAAACAAAACAAGGAGCCCCAAATTGCTGCCTTCCTGCATTAAACACCTTTTGCTGCCTGGATAATATAATCCGTATATCAAACGTTTCTTTAAAAAAAAAAAAAAAAACCACCCTCCTTGTACGGAAGTGACACCAGCATGAAAAGTCGAAATTTTCCTTCACACTTTTCTGGTCACCAGTGACTAAATTTTTATTTTTATTCACTATATTATTTTAAAGTGTATGCTGGGGTCATTTCTGATCAACGAGGTTTGACTTATTTGGAATGAAGATACTCTGCGAGGAATTAAGTGACCAAAGTTGCCTAAAAACGGCAGACAACTCATTTCTCAGGCATATATCGTGAGAGCGGACTGTGACGAATCTTTTGGAACATGGACTGTGTATGTTGGGCAGCAAAGCAGCATTTGGAGCGCGTTGCCTTGTTTCTCTCTTCTTACCCTAATCGGTGTCTTTGGTAGACAGTGTCTTTGGTGGTCACTATCTATAGGATTGTATCCACTAGAATATTGGAACAACCATTCTGCTGGTGGCCCCTGTGATTTGTAGCCGATGCAAAATGCAACGCCTCAGGTTTCACGCTGAATTCTGTGCAGAAAAAATTCAAAAACTACTTAAATCTAATGTGGCTGTGGTAGTACTGTATCTGAATTTTACATATCAAATTATTCTTTTGTCATAATTGACCTGTTCTCAAATATGACAGGTGCTAATGCTGTAACAATATGGTGTCAGCAGTGTAACAGATTGCTTTTGTGGAAAAAATGACTGGTCCCTTCAATACACCACCTAGCCACTAGGTGGCACGGTGCGGTATGTGGAGGAGGGACCAGCTTACAGGGGAATCTTGAATGTACACATCAAATTATTCTTTTGTCATAATTGACCTGTTCTCAAATATGACAGGTGCTAATGCTGTAACAATATGGTGTCAGCAGTGTAACAGATTGCTTTTGTGGAAAAAAATGACTGGTCCCTTCAATACACCACCTAGCCACTAGGTGGCACGGTGCGGTATGTGGAGGAGGGACCAGCTTACAGGGGAATCTTGAATGTACACAATTTCTTCTTTTAATCCGATAAAACTTGCGTTCACAGAGGATATATTTATTGATAGCCAATGATGTTGTGCTTTGGATTTGTAACAACTATAAATTTTACACAGAAATGATATAGAGAAAAGTAAAGGACATGAAACTCTTCTGGTTAACCCCAGGCATAAAATACAAACGTTCACCATTGAGGGAGTAATCAACCTGTTAGTACTGTTACCACCAAAATGGTAACACGTGTGACACAGTTGAAATTCAGTTGTTTTGTTGTGCTATGTCAGAGATGTTACATTAACCAACTTTACATTTCATGAATGGGAAATCAAGTATGATGAAAGTTGATGTTTAAGATGTTTACCTTTTATATGTACATCATGACCACTAGTATACTGTGCATTTAAAAGTATAAAATCATATGACAACAGCCAGTACGTGACAATACCTGTTGATGCCATTGGTGTTATCATGTCGTTTTGTCACTTTTCTTTATAATTCAAGATACGTATGTACATATATATATATACATATGTATGTATATGTATATATATGAATGCATGTATATATATATATATATATATATATATATATATATATATATATATATATATATATATATATATATATATATATATATATATACGTTTCTGTAATTTAGCCATGATTTAGAATAGGCGAAATGTAACGTAACATCATTTCATAAATTAAATGACAGAAGTAGTTGAAAAGATACAATGAACAAAGCGTCCACCCTAAAGAAATTGGCAAGTCAATAGGTCAAATTGATTTTTTACACGTTCCTGCTTTTCTGAGTTATGCTTTTTCTTCATGTGCCTGATTCCTTTAAAATAGGTATACTTTGGATATATGCCTTTTTTCAGATTGATGGTGGTTTCGCACAAGTTCGGCTTCTGATGGTTCCAAGGGAAAGCTTCCAGGAGCTTATCAAATTCGTTAAGGAACACTGCCATATCCACAGACACAAAGGAGATGAAACTGTTATAACCGTAACAGGCTATGGCTGCTCCCAGTACAGAAAGGAAATTGAATCACAGCTTCAAATTCGGTAAATTGGATTTAATTTTAATTCTGTTTTTCAGTTTCTGACCTTTTATATTATCTTCCGAAGGCATTGTATATGTACATTATTCAACCGATTTGGGTTGTAACATTTCACTCACGGAAATGGAAGGAAATTTGAGCTCAACAGGTGAAAGTCATTATAAAGCTCCAGTCCTATTCTAATAGTTTATATCATATTTCAAATGTGTCATCATACATACATTAAAGTCGATACAATAGTTTTACATTAAAATGTGAGCACTTTATAAGCATTGTTATAGAAATAAATTGCACATACCTTTCCATTTTAGCTCAGCTGACTTGTCAGTCAGCTGAGCCTATTTTGCGGTACCTCGCCCGCCGTAGTCCGTCAACAATTCACATTTTTCGCCTCTCTAAAACCATTTACCAGATTAACTCCGAGCTTTGTGTGGATCCAGCTTGGCTAAGACTCTACCACGTTTCTTCAAATGGTTATATTTCAATGATTTCGATTTTCGGGAGGGGGCGCAGGAGGGTCATTTTGGGGCAAAATCTGAACAACTTTCTACTACACCGGCGGATCAGTTGCCTTGAAACTGCATAGGGGTACCCATGGAGACCCCTGGACCGTGATTTGTTAATCAGGCGGCACCGAGATTTCTTTTCTATTTCCTTTACGAATTTGTGTGTGTTTTTGCCATTGTCTACATCTCCAAAATGCGTCCCTGTGATTGTTCTGAAACTTGATGAAAATATACCTTGTGGAAGGGTCAAAGCTGTTCATTAAGTGGTCATAATCCAGATTCCAGATTTAAAACGTTTGTTTCAATTCGAGTACTTGCATACATGTCTATTGATTACCATGTAAGTGAATGGGGATTGCAGTGGTAATTCACTCTTTTGACTTGTTCAAACCCGCGTGCCGGACTATCTTCAAACTTGGTTGGAATTACCTTTAAGCAGATCTCTTCCAATTTTGTACAAATAGTCATACTTCAACGATATTCCGACTTTTAAGACTTTTTTTATTGTTTTTGAGTAGTCTTTGACAAAATCTACTCCGGAACACGTGCCGAATTGCTTTGCAATTTGCTCAGGGATATTTTTAAGACCCCTGGACCTTAATTGTTCAACGGGTGGTGATGCGATTTTTTTACGAATCCTTCCGCTTTTTCGCTATTTTTCTTTTTCATCTCCACAACTGTCACTCGTGTGGTTCTGAAACTTGGTGCAAATTTAGCTTGTGGGAAGGTTAAACAAGCTCGATCACAAAGTGGTGATACTCTAAATTCCCTATTTTTAACGATTTTGTTTTATTCGATACCTGTCTGTTAATGCGTGCATTCCTATACGTTACTGTGTAAATCAATTGGGATTGCCATGGTTATTCACATGTTTGCTTCTCTAAAATCGTCATCCAGATTTTCTTCAAATTTGGTGGAGATGTATCTTGGGTGCATCTCTACCATACGTGCTCAAATATTCAGGCTCTAATCAATTTTAGCTAAGCTGACTTGTTAGTCAGCTTATGGGATGGTCAGTCATCCGGCGGAAATGGTCACGCTCCAATGATTTTTGGAATTTCTGTGACTTTTCTTTTGTTCAGTTTTTTTTTTTTGCGAAAAAAAAAAAAAAAAAAAAAAAAAAAAGCTTCTACGAAACCTCCAAGACAATTGCTTCCAAATTACATAGGAACATTTCAGAGGACTTGCAATGGTAAGTCACATTTTTTACTTCTTTTTCCAAAACCATCAGCCTGATCCAGTTAAACTTGGCTAGGAATGTACCTTGGGTGGGTCTGTACAGCTCTGTTCAAATGGTTGGGCTTTTCCGTTGATTTTTGGAAGTTTGAAGAACCTCCTTGTTCATTTTGGGCACAATTTTAAAATATCTGCAAAACCGCCAGACCAATTGCTTTGAAATTGCATAAG
>OZ026617.1:68993185-69140685 GCA_964020975.1 Hermodice carunculata
CCCATGGGAATCCGTATCAAAGAAATATTAGAATCTAACATTACAGATTATAAGAAGGTAGAAATTAATAGAATTGTATCCAAGGTAAGAAATGCTGAAACGTCTCGAAGACAAGTATGCTTACAGATTAACCCCTCGCTCAAAGCACATGAAGTTTATAACAATAAGTATATCATCATACTGGAATGGGCAAGAGTAGCTTTTACAAGGATGCGCTTGGGCTCTCACAAATTATACATTGAAACAGGGCGTTGGGTACGGATACCACGAGAAGACAGACTATGCTCCTGTGGTAACAATATTCAAACAGAGCAACATGTTCTTATCCATTGCCCCATTACCAATAATTTGCGTAATACGTATCATTTTATCTTGAACTCTTGGGACTGCATAGCAAATTTATTTGATGATGCCAGTGACTTTAAGAATTTATCAATTTTTTGTTACAAAGTTTTCTTAAAGTTTGAGTAACCAGTGTTAAAAGTTCTAAAAATATACGTAGTAATGATTTGACGATACCTGAAGTACCTGGACAGTATCGGACAGTACTGTACTCTTTATATGTGATGAGAACACCTGACATTAATTTCCACCCATTATTTGTTCTATTAGTTTCTGTCAATAAACTATCGAATCTAATCTAAATCTATGCAGAAATATTCATTTTGGTTCTTGTTTTCGCTCAGGATGGGTCGGTGTGTTGCTGTTAATTGTAGCAATACAAGTTCTCCAGCTTGATGTTTCCATTTGCTGCAAAGACCTGAACTTATGTAAAGCCTGGACCTATGCAGTCAAGATTTACAGGGACATGTGGCAAAGCCCTGGGAACCTATGATCGATCTGACCTATGTAGCGAACACCTTGTGGAAAGTGACTTTGATTTGTCATGTATGACGATGCTTAGGATAGGTTTGGCAAGAAAAAACTACTGCTGTTGCCAAATGCGGTCCCATCGCTGGACAATGGAAGAATGCATGGAACTGGCCAAATAGACATTACTCATAAATCCAGGAACAGAGATTCATTATTTTTTACCGCATTTACAAATTAATCTTCCATATGATTCTGATTTCAAAGCTTTCATTGCAGCAAAATATAGGTGTAGTAATTCTACGACTGTTACAATGCATGACATAATAATCGATCGAATGTCACAGTGACAACGCCGGTCTGGGATGTTGTTGCAAAGTAACATTGTAACAAAACTTTGGTGTGTTTAACCATTTTGGTTCGATTGATGGGAAAATGGGTGGAAAACATGGACAGACAAGGACCGATCCTGTCCCATACCCGGGTCTCGGGTTGAACAGTCTGTAACATGTTGAGTTAGCTGGCCACTGTAATGCGTATAGCCAATTACTGCTGTATATTAAGGGGTGTTTAATCCCATTACCAGACAACACTTTTTGGGATAGCTACCACATGTACACCTCATGTACAAGACCAGTGGGCGGCTGGTCTTTCATTTTTGGGTGGAGGAATTATTCCCCCACAAGCGTTATAGCATGGACCAGGTTATATTCATGAGGTAGCCGGATATAGACTGACGTCAGCACCAGGGCTCCCATAGGGGTGTCACGTTCTCCCTGGTTGGGCTCCTGCACCCGATTGACTTTAAATTAAAATAAATGACCAATTTCCAAACCAAATAAGATATAATGGGGTTATATGAGCTGAGTGAAACAACTAACGCCTTCACACAGCACCGGGCAGCCTGTAATTGAATCGAGATGTGTTGGTATATGAAAGAAAGCCCTCCTCAAAGTACCCTTCCGCTGTTATCAATATCAGGTATTATGGAAACCCGGACCGGGATAGCTTGCATAATATCATACATTTATTTATGTCTGTTTGCCAACATAGACATATTGTTTTTCTAGGAATTATGTGTGTGTGCCAACACAGACATATTGTTTTTCTAGGAATTCTTTCTCTCTCTCTCTCTCTCTCTCTCTCTCTCTCTCTCTCTCTCTCTCTCTCTCTCTCTCTCTCTCTCTCTCTCTCTCTCTCTCTCTCTCTCTCTCTCTCTTTTTTTTTCCCGGCAAATTTGCCCGACATTTCATTTGAAAAGTATTACGCTTAGAAACTCTAAACTGGGCACAATTATACTTCTATAGATGAAGTCTGGCCTTTTTACAATGAGAGGTCATGCTTTTCAAAATTATGCAAACGAGGGCTAATTCAAGTTTTAAATCTTCAATATCTTATAAACTATGGTAGCTGTGGTTCCGAGTGTATAGGAGTTTAATCAAAGCAAGGTGAAGGTCATCTCAAATGTCAAGGCTATGTCAAGGTCAAAGGTCAATTTTAGGCCAAAATGTCATTTTTGAGGTCAAGGTTCACTTCAGGTAGAGGTAGTTTCAAGGTCAAAGGTCACTTCAAAGCCAAAGGCCATTTACCATGGTGGCTTTCTTCCAGCCATAACTTGGTCAATTTTTATGCAATTCTGATTATGTTGGGCTCAAATTGTAGCTATTGTAAAACTGCACATTTTTAAACTTACATGTGACCTCTAAAGGCCAAAGGTCAAGGTCATTTGGAAAACATTTGTTCGTATTTTTATTTATTTTTAACTCTCAGTACCAACTTTTGGTCTGAGTCAACAGCTTTTGTCGGCCATGTAATAAATTTTTTTACAACGAATATGAATCTAGTATCCTCATAATTCAGAACATTTCGTCTTAATTACTTCAACTTTAGTCGCACTTGGCATTGAAAGAGTTAACCCCTGCCATCCGCCACATTGAATTCCTTTTTAGAAGGAAGTCAACTTGTTTCAGTCATGTACCACTGTTTGTGACAGTCCACGACCAGCACCCAATAATAGGGTGTACAAAATTCCATCTCATTGTACCTTTGTCGTTCATATGGAACCAGAAAATAAGTCGGTCACAAGAAAACATTTGCCACTGTTACATTATGGATACGATCTGAAACAAAGGATATCATAAACACATGTACTGATGACGATGTATACGGAAACATAAATTACTGCCCTCCAAGGGTCGCGAGGTTACTGCCAGGTAGGAGTGCTGATATTGAAAGCTATTCATAAATGCAAAGTTATATTTAATCATCAATAGAGCATACAGATGGGAAGGGAAAATTAACTGTTTTTTCAGCCTTTTATATACCGCAGGCGTAGACTGTAGCTGTTTCTGTGACTGCTAAAATTTGAAACACTACAAGACCTGGCCCATTCTGATGCAAATTCCAATTTATTGCATTCATGCTTGTTTTTGTTGAATGAAATCTAGTAATTTTTGATAGGAAATATCATTGCCCAGACGGCAAGTTGGGGTCGTCTGGCTGTACCAAGGCTGCACTCCCTGCAGTACAAGTGACGCTGGGGTGCTGGGCGTCCCCTCATGTGTGTAATCCTGAATGATTTTTTCCTCTGCTGCTTCAGCTTTTATTATTAATTCATCCTCCCCAGACCACGTAAACGAAAAACTAAATTCAGACTATCCGGAATCACCATGTATCTGCCATCACTTGGCAAACTGAAAGCACTCTGGCTTACAACACATGCACCATAGCCAGTTGGTTGCGTTTCTGACGTCAGTAACACTATTCCACATCGGGCCATGATCGGAGAAAATTCGCGCGCTTTCATGTCGCAACGTATGTGGCGCACTTTTGGGGCTAAAAACGCTATTCGAAAATGAAATTTAACATTTTGGTTTTCAGATATCATTTCTAACTACCTTAAACATTAATTTTCTAACTTGTGGTACCCATTCAATCAAGAGGACCTTTAATTTTCCATATCATCTGTTGCATGTTGTGTGTGTGTGTGTGTGTGTGTGTGTGTGTGTGTGTGTGTGTGTGTGTGTGTGTGTGTGTGTGTGTGTGTGTGTGCTGGTTCCTTATTTCTGCCCAAGTTGATTAATTTTCCATATCATGTATGTATGTATGTATGTATGTATGTATGTATGTATGTATGTATCAACATGTGGCAGGGTCAATTTTTAACGAGTATTGACATGTTTTTCTGATGGCAGGTTGATATAACTGATATAATTAGAGTTGGTTATTTGGTTTCGGCTTTATATTCTAAGATATATGCAGGTGGTAATGTATAGACGTTACTTGCAAAACTTAAAGGTTTTGTAGAGAGTTAATACTTTGTAATTTTCTTTTGTATCTGGAGACGTGTACCCTGTGTATTGTTTAGACAGGCAACTTTGTTCTAAGTGCGGGGGTGGGGGGAGGGGGTAATAGTTTCCTATATTTTAGTATGGGAAATTTAATTACTGATTCAGTGATACTAGTTTATGTGGCTCTGTGAATTTATGGAGACTCAGATATTGAATTTAAATGAATGGAGAGATAATGTATGTCATGAGGTCTATATGGTGTTTAGATATATTGCAAGGCTGCATTATTTTTGTTGCAGTATCATAGTGTACTCCATTTGAGGAGACAGTAATGAGCTAACAACTCGACAAACTTGCACATATAGAATTTAGAAGCTGGTCAGCCGTCTGGCAAAGGGCTGCCTTGCCATGCCGGCCCCTGTGTTATGTAACCTTTCAATGGAATAAAAACCCGCCACTTAATTGATTCTCTTACTACCCTTGAATCATCGTGCGTTAAAACATAGCCCGGCTATGATTGTTTCTATGTATGTATGTATGTATGTATGTATATAATTTTGTATAATTGGGGTGGGGTTTTGTTTGTTTTTGTTTTTGTTTTTTTTTGGGGGGGGGCGCTTTACACTTCATAACCTCCCTGAAAAGTTTAAACTTTCATTAAGAGTAATTTCGGGTTTTAAAGTTTTGTTCTTAGAGTGTCTTACTTTCTGTCCTATTTCGATTCACCTGGATAGATTTCTTTTCCTTTTTATCTCGATATTTCAGGTCCAGGAAGAAGACACCGTTTTCTTAGATTTATGCAAGCAAGGTGGGAAAATGTTTCTAGGATTAGGATCATTACTTACTGCTTCTAAGGTGTGTGTGAATACATAAAAACATGCAAATATACGCCCTTTATACACATCATGTCGTCACCGAACGATATTTTCACCTGGTTGTCCCGGGCTTTTGTCAAATATTGTCAAAGAGGAAACGAGAAGGTCAACATTTTTGTAAGCAATTGTTCCAGTGTCTTTGGTGGTCAGTATTTGTAGGCACGTATCTACCAGAATATTAGGACACTCATTCTGCTGGCTGTCCCTGTGATTTTATGTAAATGATGCAGACAGTAGAAACAATAGACCGGCTTTACAAGGTAATTTATTTTAGATCACATACAAAAGTTTTTGCACATGCAAATTAGGATAACATAAATAGAACTAAGGGAAAACATAACTCTTTGTACGTGCCTTGTGAGAGTCAGTTTGAAATTTGGTGACCCTCTCATCAGCCAAGCCACTTATTTTTGTCATCTGCGGGGGTATTCACAGTATTCGTCAAGTAGAGTCAAGTGCCGGTGGGTAACTGATTGTGGAACTGTCTCTGTTCACTTCAGACATACGAAGAGCTGATGCACTTGGCCAAGAACGGGGATAGCTCCAACGTTGACCTTCTTGCGCGTGACATAGAATTCCAATCTGCAGATGATGACGTGCACAATATATCTCCGCCCGCCTCACAGGGTTATCTTTTTGGCAAAGCAGCTGGCAGGAAAATTGGTAGGTATTCTCTACTTTGTCACCACCAACACAAGCCCGTAATTGAAGATTCCAAGTTAAACAAAATGCACCGAGGTCACCTTACAGCTCAAAAATGGAATTAATAAGTTTCAGGGTGCGACAGCTTTGCCTGGAGAAAAAGACTCTTCATTGTATGAGCTCGAACAGCATGGAAACTAACTAGTTTCGATGTTCACTCTTTCAGTGTCACATTTTGGACTGAGTCATTAGATTTCCTGGGCGCGCCTTGGGCGCAATATCCACAAAGCGCGCCCATTAAAGCTGTTGATTGGACTATTATTATGTTAAATAAGTACAGACATGGTGGTACTTGGATGAAGGGTCTTTTCACCAGGAACATGGGTCCAGCCCACTTATCATACTTCGGAGCATTTCATTTTTTTTTTTTGTTCGACTTTAGTTGCAGGTAGCACAAAGCCTGGTCAAAGTAAACTCAGAATATAAAATAAGACATCATAAAATAAAACTGTGACCGGTAATAATAGTAATCGCATAATGGGAATAAGTAATAATGTCAGATGCAGTCTAAACTGGCAAATAGATTTGCTGTGGTATGAAACAATGAGTTATGGCCACCTATGTCAAATAGCCTATACACCCATATGGCTGTTCATTAGTCAAGTGGGTGCACATATTGTGTTATGGCCTTGTGGAACATGGAGGAAATATAAACTGGGAGTAAATTGTGATCGCTGTTGAAGAGTGAGTATATTACACATGTTATGGATGTCAACAATAGGGGTACGATGGTCTGCTCTATGAATAATTCGTAAGGCTCGAGTTTCAAGAATTTGGAGTTTCCTTTTTAATTTGTAAGAGCAGGATCTCAAATAATGTCGCAATAGTCCATGTTGGGCAGAGAAAGAGAATTGTTAAGTACAAGTTATAGAGACTTGGGCAAATATTTCCTAAACCTGCCCAGTATGGCTATCCTACCAGAGACTTGGGCAAATATTCCCTTAACCTGCCCAGTATGGCTATCCTACCATTCAATTTCTTTGCGATGCATTTAATATGATTTGAAAAAGATAGATTTTCATCCAATAACCCCGAGATATTTGAAGACATGTAAGTGGGTCCGTTTTCACTATGGACGTTGACGGAGTCTGATTATGATAGCCGATTTTGTGTACCAAGTGACATATATTTGGTGTTATTGGTGGTAAGGGTCAATTTGTTTGCCCTAAACCACGTTAAAACATTTACCAATTCATCATTTAGAAGAGACTTAATATCATGGATTGATTTGTAAGAATAAAACATGACCGTATCATCAGTATATAATATAATATAATATTACAAACATTGACTTCTTCCGGAAAGTCATTTATATATAGATTATGAACAGCAAAGGTTTTAACGATAGAACCTTAGGGTACGCCGCAGTTGATGGCTTCCTCATCAGACAAAGATTCATCAACTGGCGGGACTTGTTTTCTGTTTCAAAGATAGGAGCTAAGCCACTGTAATTCAACATTTTTGATACCCATAGGCTTCCAGTTTTTTGCAGCAGAATATCATGATCAACGGTATCAAACCCTTTTATTAGGTAAAAAAAAGTATGCCGCACTACTTGCTGTTATATATATATGTCTGAACGATATCTAAAATTTTTAGAAGAGCTGTAGTTGTAGAATACGATTTACGAAACCAGATTGGTGAGTAATTAAAAAGTTTTGACAAGTGAGAAAGTGATACAGTTGGTCATGCACTGCCCGCTCTAAAACTTTGAGAGCAGCTGGGAGTACTGAAATGGGTGTGTAATTCTTTACATCACTTTTACAACCCAAGTGAACTGAGAGAATGAGTAAACTTTGAAATGCTCACCATAATTGTTTTTAGAACCGGTAATGATGAATCAAAACAGGATATCTGTTACTCTTTGTTTTGTCCAGAGTTTTCAGTGTCTAGCGACGGAAAGTCCTAAATAAAACTACAGTTCCTTGATGAATTTTTCACTGAAATTTGTCCATGCTAGTGCTGGTTATAAGATGTCCAAACGGGCCAAAATGTAAGTGAAGCGCAGATCGGGTAAACGGTATATTTTCCAAGTTTTGGGAGAGCCCAACATATACACTACACGTAAACACATTGATGCTGAAACATCTTAATTTGCCCAAATGCATTATACATGCACCGACACTGGTTCCATTGTTAACGGTATCAATATGAATTCCGTTTATTGCGTTTTTTCCCAGATGATTTCAATAAGGAAGACACAGCACGGGCCCTGTTACAAACAATGTGTTCACAAATAGCCGAACGGACATATAATATTCAGTTGATAGATGGTTTCAAGATAGCTTACATATGTGGAGGCTTTGGAAACGACAGCCTCGTGAGGGATATGATGACGCTAGAATTTTTGGACCACACGCTTGTTAGGACTGGTGTGAGTGTGATATTATGGCCTACTAGAAAATTTGTAGTAACTGATAGTCTTGACTTTCAGCTTTTAAAAAAGACAGTGCGAGAGAATGTATAATTTATGAAAAAGGCACTATTTGTATTGAACTTGCAATTGAGTGGTTATATTTTACGTGTATAAATTCAGTGTATAAACTACATGAATAAAATTATTGGTACTCTTAACATTCAGCATCAGCCTGTTAATACTTCTAAGCTACATGATACCTCATCAACCAGAGCAAACTTATTTGTATGCAGTCTACTTACATGGTACATACTGGATCTACAGTGACATTCAGCATAATATACGATAATAATACAGAAGCAAAATAAGATAATTTTGTTCTGTTGCAGGCAGGGCAGCGAAGTATACGCTTCGTTAAACATGGAATGCATTTGTGTGCACTTGGAGCTTTCATTTCGGCAAACTGATGATCTCACGAGGATAGATCCTATTTGTGTCAATCACACCCTTCGGTCAATAACATTGACAATTGATTGAGAAAGCAACTGTGCACAGTGGCTATACTTGTGGAGGAAAGTCTTATATTTCAGGTTTCACGCTGGTACTTCACCATGTTAAAATAGAAATAAACAGTTATCATTTTGTAGCTCATCAAAAGCCTAAAAAACAAAAATGAACTATACATCAAAATGTTCCTTAATTTTTTTTCACATTATTACACCAATAAAGACCATAAGGTGTGGGTATGAATGGGGGATTTTTGAGCAAATTGCTTTGGCAACCAGCTCTGCATAGCTACTTGCACATACTTGAAAATTATTGAAAACACAACACCTTGCATCCCTGTGTGTCATATTTCATCTGCACTCTCCAATCACCTCGGTCCCTGCCTAATACCCCATGTTACTGCGGCACAGGCAAAATTCCTACCATGGAATTGTAAGAGTTAAAAAAAAAGTTAAAAACCTGTTAATTTTTCTGCCCAGAATAATAAAAATAGTGTTTCTACAGACGAAATAAGTTCAAACCACTGTAATGCATGCAAATTGTTCATGATGGTGTGGTGACTTGACTTTAATTAGCAATAGTTTTAAGGGACTCTACCATCAACGTAGCCATACGGGTGATGACATGTGGCCTATCCTTAGCTGTTCTCAGAGGCAAACAGTCAGTTAAATTTTGGATTCTTTAGTAAAACTTCTCTTAACCATTCCTCACAATGTGTTACATGGTATAAGCAGACTTTACAATAAAGTCATAAGTTAATGTGACCATGAAGTAGATCGCCTTTTGTATACATCTTTGTTAATGGTGAAATCCTCTGTTTTCGCCCGCCAACAGTTTTTTGTTTTGTGTTGTGTTGATTTTGTCTTTTTTTGGTAAGATAACAAACAAATATTAACTCAGATCTGCCGAGCCATCCTACCAGTGCATTACTTGAACATTATTTGTAATTATTACAGTATTCTTAACTTGTTTTGACACTTATAATTCCATTTCTGAAAGTAAAATGTGGGTTGAAGCGGTGTGATTTGCTGCGCCCTCCAATTTCGATTTTCTTGTACGGGTCACGTGACTACCTTCAGACCGATCACTTTTGTGTTGAAAAGTCATTGTAAAGTGTCATTCGTAGAGTTGATGCAGTAGGGCGGCATTATTGTCCATATAATCGGATCATACACTCTGGCTATAAAAATAGAAGTACATCACGTTGTTGTCATTCTTCACTTTTGCTTTTTGGAGCTTCAGACAACAAAATCATTACTGGGAACATTTGGAAAAATAGCTAAATTCAAGAATCATTGCAGTGGAACATCATATAAAGGTATTTATGCAGTGTTTGACCAAGTATCTGGAAATTATTAGAGCACCCAGTTGATGTAGCTGATGACGCTATGAGGTAGTTTACAATGAAGTCAAATGAAGCCACTCTCTGATGTCTACACACTGATGCATTTCCAATCGTCTCATTGATCCTTTGATGTTGAAGTCAATTGATTATTGGTGCTTTGATACTGGAGCCACTTGATGTCTGGTGATCTTTCCATATATTATTATCCACTATTTGAAAAGAAACTTGGCAATTACTTCTCTTTCTAAATTTCAAGTTTGTTAAGATTTACAGCAGGCTTTGTTGGCCTGTAATCATTACAGAATATTTAATTATATACATGCATTGAAGTGCTAATAAATGGGAATACTTATTGACAGGATACGCACGGGTTGCCCTTTTAACTGTACACAGGTTGAGTAATAAGTTTGGATGAGCACCAGGAGCTAGCACATTAGTAACAGATCTCAGCATATATTATATCATGTTGAATTGTATTGTAATAAAAGTCTGGCACAGGAATATCACCAGTTGTTTATGATTGTTGGGTTCAGTGAGCTATTCTTGACAATTAATTGCTTTGACTGCTACAACATTTTGGTGTTAGAAGTTGAATTTACACTATAGTAAATCCAGTGATAGAACTCACATCTACAGTTTACTGAAATCAGAAATATATTTAATGAATGGTAATCCATACAAAAAATAAATATCCCCCCACAAAAAAATAAAAAGAACTATAATGTTCTGATTAATAAAGGCTAAAATAAAATGGTTAAATTATCAAGCTATTCACAAACCCATAATTGCGCGGTAGTGGATGTTCTTACGGCTCTGTGAGAAAATCTTCACTTTTTCCTTGGTTATACTTCGTGATGGATGAAATAATTTTTACAGTGATATAGGACATTGCACTGAGTATGGATATGGCGTCTTTGATGTGAAATCGTGTTGAATTTGCGATTTTGTAAGTACAGATTCATTGACTTTCTTTGCGGTGATTTTTACGCCCGAGTGACTTTTCCTCGGAACATCGGGGTGCATTGTACTGGCATAATTGGTAAACAATATGGCGCCTAAGAACGTGTGTGAAAAATGTCTAGTCAAAGAGAAGAAAGATCAGAAACTTTTCTCTAAATGAAAGAAAAAAGATAGTGATGCTGTAGACCCACCTCAGCCCAAATATTAAATGGTGACCAAAGTTCTTATCTATGCGGAAAATATGATACTTCCAAGTACAAGAGACAATATAATTCATGTGATGACTGTTTTTTTCAGTTTTGATGAACTAAAACATGCCAAAAGTTTGCTATGGGATACCTGTGGTGATACTAAACTATTGCGTGATAACGTTAGTAGACAGGATTCACCAAATACGACTGAAAGTATTGCTATATGTGAAGATATATTGAAAGGTCTGGGTGATTACCAAGACAAAGATATTGATATACATTGTTATGCCATGGATTGGTCACTTGTCCCTCAAGTTTAGCAGGAGTGTATGGACGATCTGAGTTTGGCTGAGCATCTAGCTGGTGTGGAGGGAAAATTTAAAATGTTTGAGAATACCTTATCTGATCTCAAATGAGAGCTATTAGGACAGAGAGAAAAATTGAAAACACTGGAAAATGACAATATTAATCACGGTGGTGTTATCCAGCAACCTGTTTCTCAGATTACACAGTTAAATGCAAGTAACTGGCCTACAGTGCGACCTAAAAATAATGACCAAACAAAACGTACAGGCCAGTGCAAGTAATGTGAGACTGTACATGCTATTGATGACAGGGTAAAAAATCGCATTGCCCAATCTCGGACAAGTACAAACAATATTGGAAATTAAATTGTTATGCAAAGTGGCGAGACTTTCACTGCGAGTCATAATGCTATGAACTGCCACAATACAGTGTCCCCAGGTGACCGGGTGGTGCTCAATGCTGAAGCTAATGTTGCCGGTGATCAGCTAAGTGTGTCTACCGAGCAGAGTGTGACCGGGGGCAGTGAGACTACCAGTACTGCGCCTTGCAGGCGACCCTGGCAGCATGAATGGAGGGAAAGACGGGCCGAGAGACGCAATTTACAGGAGGGCCAAAGCACGGCACACGTCCAAGCCACTGATCAAGGTCGACTCAATGGACTAGGTGACACTTCACATGCACGGGGCCGTATCATTGGTCAGTATGCTAGTAATGGTTTACGAGCATCACCGGATCCAAACAGAGACTTTTTCGTGTGCCAGATATATAAAGAGGATGGTATGATGTGGTGAAGACATATTTATCAGGCAAAGGTGTGCAAGCTAGAGACTTGACATTTGTCAGTCACACTGAAGCTAAATACAATTCATTTGAATTGACTGTATCTTTGAGACATGTAAATAAAATCGTGGACCCTCAATTCTGGCTAAGGGGAGTATGGATGAAAAAGTGGCGCTCAGTAACGGGTCGAGCTAAAACATGATCTAATGGGACATGTCTACCATACTTAAATATAAGTTATATTGACATTTACTACACAATAGTTTTTAATTACCCTTGACTTTTTCTATGGCGACTGCAAATGAAAATGTTTCAGTGTCAAAGTTAGAGTTAGCATATTTTAATTGTAAACATTATTATGACCATGGCGCTAAATATGACTTCATTAAAAGTATAATGGGTGATGTTGATATTTTATTATTACAGGAGAATTACGTATATGAGGCTCAATTGTCTAAGTTAAGTTCTTTGGGCTCATGCGTATCATTCAATGCTAAGAGTTCTATGAATGAGTTTACTCCTCGTGAGGGTCGTCCGTTTGGCGGATGTGCAATACTGTGGAACTCCTCTATTAAAGCTACAGTTACACCTGTTAATGGTAATCATACTAGACTTTGTGCCATTTTGTTGTCCCTAGATGATGACAACCTGTCATTATCGAGGGACAGCAAGCAGAAATCTTTTATCATTTTTAATGTTTATATACCATGTGATGGGAGGTATGAGGACCATGCGTATCATGACTATGTTGATGTATTGAATGGAATTCAGCAGTTATCACATAAATATAATTCATCTGGAGTTATCTTAGGTGGTGACTTAAATACTGATTTATCTCGGACTACACCTCACGTCAGAGCTTTACTCAGTTTTATGATGGATAACGACCTGAAGCCCTGCATAGACTTGGCTCTTGCTTCTATACCTTATACTTTTATTTCTACAGGATCTGGTGCTACCTCGGTTTTTGATCACTTTATTTTGTCTCAGGATATTTATAATCGGGTAGAATGATATGAGATAATTGATATTAATCATCACTCTGACCATGTACCAATTTGTATATCTTTGAATATTGATATTAAACATGCTATTCTTAAAGATAGAATTTGCGATAAACAAGTGGCTTGGCATAAGGCTACCTCTGATGACATACAGAAATACAAGGAAAGATTAGACCACGCTCTTAGTAATATTCATTATGATCATGAGTCACTTATATGTAATGATGTTACTTGTGATAAACATCATGATGCTATTATGGATTTATACAATAAGGTCATACAAGCATGTCTGTTGGCATCTGATTGTTTACCAACTACTTCACCTCCTAATGATAAAGTAATACCTGGTTGGAATGAAAATGTATCTGTTTATCGACAGGAAGCATTATCTTGGCACAATATTTGGAAATCTGTTGGTCGTCCTCATGACAGTCATGTGGCCGAGAAGCGGCGCATTACGAGGGCACAGTATCATAAAGCTATTGAGTGGGTCAAACGTGAGTCCCATTTATTAAAGATGGAGAAGATGGCAGAAGCCATCAGTAAGAACAGCTCTCGAGATTTCGGGACAGAGGTGAAGAAAATTAAAGGTATAAATGCACAAGTTGCCTCCTGTATTGATAATGCTAATTGTGATGAGGACATTTCTCAGTTATCTGCCACTAAATACTCGGAGCTTTATAATAGTGTTCCTTATGATCCAAAGGATATGGAAACTATTAAGGAACTGGTACATAATGAGTTGCAGAACAAGTGTAGTACTTTTGATCATAATTACATAAACATGAATGATGTTATTACCGCTGTAAAACATTTGAAGCTGGCTAAAAGCAGTGATGAAGAGCAGTTATGGTCTGATCATTTTATTCATGGTTCAACCTCAATGAGTGTATTTTTGTCTTTATTTTTTTATGCTATGCTGGTACATGGAGTCTGCCCTAGCTCTATAATCAGTAGCACAATGTTACCTATTCCTAAGAACAAAAAGAGGTCTGCCAATAATTCTGATAATTACCGTGCAATTGCTTTAAGCAGCACTGCTAATAAAGTTTTAGACTTAATCATTATACAGAAGGAACAAAGTGTACTTCTGAGTAATAAGCTTCAGTTTGGATTAAAAGCCGGAGTCTCGACCATGCAGTGTACTTTCACTATGCTTGAAACAATAAGTTACTATAATAGTAAAGGTTCTATAATTGCTTTTGCATTACTTCTTGACGCTACAAAAGCTTTTGATCGAGTTCATTACTGTAAACTTTTTCGGGAACTTATAAATCGCCATATGTCTCCATTGATACGTAGACTTATGATTAATTTGCATACAAATCAAACTTTACAGGCGAAATGGGGTACTGCTATATCTGATAAATTCTGTGTAAGTAATGGTGTTAAACAGGGTAGTGTTTTATCCCCTGTCCTGTTCGCTGTATATATGGATGCCTTGCTTCTGAGACTGGAGGAGAGTGGCCTTGGGTGTCACATAGGTAATTCGTATGGAGAGATTGGAGAGATTGCCACAGAGCTCTCTGTCAGCCCTGCGAGGGAGGCTAATGCAAGTCCTCTTTTTTGAGACATTGCTCCATATACATCAAAACAAATTTGCCTGGATGCCCCAGGAGTGATTAGTGATCACTGGTGTGTCATTTTCAAGCAAGTTTTCACTGGCTGTCGTTGGAGAACTTTGCTGAAAGTTTTCATATGCTGGGCACACAGAGTTGGGACTGTCTTTTGTGGCTTTGTTGGTGTGCGTAGACTGTGACAAGTGCTTCCACACAAAAAGGTCATTCTGACATGCTGCTTCATGATGCAAGTTTTTGACCCCTTCATACCCGGGACAATGGATGGCTGATCATGGGCATTTATTTCACGCAGGCAAGTGACATATAAATCATCATGACCTCTGAAATAACCACTAGATCGAGATCCAAATCAAAAGGTCTTCAATCCATAGATCCTTACCTATTGCATGCTATACGTTTTGCAGTGAGGGAGGAACTGAATGAAATGAAAGGGAAGATCAATGATGTTGTGTCGCAACTTAAATCCCTAAATGAGAAGTTTGATCAACTTGAACGTGGTATCCAAGACTGTAGTGATCGCATTGACACTGTTGTAAATGACTTACTACCAAAGCTCACCACAAAAACGACAGAGATCTCCACTGCCATAGTAATGAAAGCCTTAGATGAACAAATGCACAAGCGCAAATGGTCTCTCATTACACAGGGCTTAAATGGTCCACCTGGTGAAACAGAAAATGAAACAAGAAAACGCTGTATGGACTTTGCAAAAACCCATTTGAAAGTGTCAAATGCCGAGTCCACTGCACTGGCTGCTTGTCATCGATTGACACAACACAAGGATGCCGGTATCATCATCCGCTTTGTGGACCTAAATAAACGCAAGGAAGGGTTGGCTGGTGCTAAAAATCTACAAAACCACCAAAACAAGATCTCTATATGCCCTGATATTCCACTTGTCCTCAGACCTGTAAAAAAAGAAATCATGGATTACAGGCGGAGTTTGTTAGCAGAGATTAAGACGAGGTCCAGACTGAGATATTTGAAATCATGGCTATACCTCAAGCTAGAAGTCCCCAGTCAAGATCCATATGTGACTAGATCTACGAAGGAGGCTGTAGCCAAAAATTATCTTGAGATGGACCTACATTGTGATATCAACATGAACTAGTCTGTAAACCTCAAGACACATCTTGTGGAGCCACTCTTTATCACTGCCAGATTTAAACTGAACTTTCCACTGGCCAATAAATACCTGCAACAATTACTTTTAGTTTGAGTAAAATGGCTAATTTGCCATCTTGGTTTATAAATACCTTTTGACCTTTGATAGATACTGATCTACTTGGTGTGTTTGCATATATTTTCAGTTGACTTCTTTTAAAGTCTCACCAGAGAGTTTTCCATCTAATTTTTGTCCTCTTTGTCTTTTTTTTTTTGTCTATGATTTCAAAAGCACTGTTTTTGTGCTGTTTCATATATATTTTTGGTGACTTTGTGTCAACTGTCACGCCAACTTTTCAATTTTCCTTTTCAGCTTTTATTTTCCACATTTTACCAAAATCAAGGTATAATATTGAGGTGTATCAGCTGCATTCATGCAGCACATGTATAATTTACTTCTGTGAGCAAGTACCTTTTGCCAGGACAAGGCAAATGGTACAGTGGCTTACTGTTTATGTCAATGCTTATTCTCGCATAACACATTTATTATAATATGTTTATCCTTATTATTCTAATCCTCAGTACTCAGAACTTCATGTCGTCATCTACAAGGTTATTACTCTCAGATTTAATATCCAATTTTCTGTCATTCCAAGGGATGAGTCCACGAATATTTTTGAGGCCTGTAAGGTGCATTTAATGAATTTGCCTGTAATATATCATGAAAACATACATCTTTCATATTTAGATAACTCGTGATTCTTTGTTCTGTGGAACATGAAGTACTTAGACATTTTGGTGGTGTATCTGTAAACTGTTTAAACGATTTGTTGAACAATGGAAATGACCTGGAAAACGCTATTTCTATTGCAGCTGACTCTCCGTATGTAGACACAAAAGATCTCTCAGAATATCTTAAGCCATTGATGAACACTTTTTCAGCTCTGACTCTAAATATTCAGAGTCTAAATGCCAAATTTGATAACTTGAAGGTGATGATTGAAAATCTTGCTGAAAGCGATTTTGAATTTAGTGTTATTTGTCTTCAAGAGACCTGGATCGAAAATCCATGGTCAGCTGACTCACTTTTTCACCTTGATAACTATACACTAATTCCTTTGGCTGCAACATGTAGTTCCCACGGTGGTTTGATGATTTATTTACGAAAAGATTTTCAGTTTGCTATACGAAACTTCTATTCGATAAAATTTCGTGACACATTGCATAAAAAGGTTAAAATGTACTGAAATAGACAACCCCCAACATGATACCTTGAAACAAAATCTAAGGGTCTATAACAACATACTAAATATAAGTATCCGCTTACAGAAAAAGAAACATTACCATTTTCAATTCGAAAAATTCAAAAATTGATACCAAAAAGACTTGGGATGTGAGATGAGATGTCTTGAATCTAAACAAAAACAAAACAAATTTCCCTTCATTCTTCCAAATAGAAAATAACAAGATAACAAATAAACAAATCATCGCTGATCGTTTTAATGAATTTTTCACAAATATTGGTCCTAAACTGGCGGCAAAGATTGATTCTACAAACAAGCCTTCTTACAATTCCTATCTAAAACGTCCAACTGATCACATATTTTCTTTCACCTCAGTTGAGCCGCAGGAAATAATTCAGATTGTACAAAAGTTTAAACCGAAAACCAGTGCTGGGCATGATAATCTATCAATGAAACTGCTTAAAGGCCTAATTCATTCAATTTCAGAACCACTGTCCATTATCACAAATCAATCCTTAACCACTAGTATATTCCCAGATAAATTAAAAATAACACAAGTGATTCCCATATGCAAAAAGGATGATTAATCCTGTTTTTACATAACTGTAGACCCATTTCCTCACTTTCAGCCTTGTCAAAAGTTTTTTAAAAACTTGTCTACAACCAGCTGTACAGTTGCTTTGAAACCAATTCATTATTGTATGCCAGTCAACATGGTTTTAAGAAATTACATTCTACTGAAACAGCCTCTTTGGTATTTATTGATCGAATTTTCAATGTTCTTGAAAAAGGCGAATTACCCATAGCTATTCATCTTGATCTGTCCAAAGCGTTCGATACATTAGATCATCAGATTCTCTGCCATAAATGGAAATACTATGGTGTCTTTTGCATTGCTTCACAGTGGTTTAAAAATTACCTAACAAATAGATCACAATTTGTTCGATATGATGAATTTTCTTTTAAAAATCTAACATTTAGTACTGGTGTCCCTCAGGGATCGATACTTGGTCCGCTGCTATTCATAATTTATACAAATGATATGCATCTTCCCTCATCTGTTTTTGAATCCATTTTATATGCTGATGACACCACCCTTGTAAAGGGCCTTTGTCCCTTCAGCTTCTGTCGTACCCAAAATTTAAATGTCCAAAATACATCTCTCTCTATAAATTGTGAATTAAACACGGTGTATGATTGGCTGGCAGCAAATAAACTTTCTCTTAATATCTTAAAAACTAAATATATGATATTTCACTTTCCTCAATGAAAAACAAATTTTACACTGATTTAAAAATCAATAATGTTCCCATTTTAGGAACAGCAGAATTTGATTTCATTGGTCTCTAAATTCAAGAATCAAGAAAATTTAAATTGGGATGCTCATATAAATATAATTGGTGATAAACTTTCCAAACTTGTTGGAATTTTCAAAAGAACCAACAGTTTTATACCCACTGAAACTATGCTAGTAATGTACAACTCTCTTTTTGTGGCACACCTAAATTATTCTCTCCTTGCCTGGGGTTATTCATGTAAACGAATTTTTCAACTTCAAGAAATATCATGCCAGGTACATATCCCACACTGATTCTCTATTTAAAAAACTCTGTATTCTTAAAGTTGAAGATTTGTTACCGTTAAAGGCATTAAGATTTTACTTCAGATACACAAGAGATGACTTACCAATATATTTTCAAAACATGTTTTCAGTCCCTCCACCGTATCATACTTACTTCACCTGTAGTCGTAATAATGCACATTTCCCAGTACCTACGAGACCTAGATCCAAACAGTCTATTAGGTATTACATACCAACTTTACTCCAAAATCACCCACCTTGTATCACTGATAAATTACATACTCATTCACTCTCAGGGTTTTCAGGATATATAAAAAATTACTGTGTGAATCTATACTCAAATGTATGTACCATACCCAACTGCTATGTTTGTAACTATTAAATCGATTATGTTTCATGTTTGTGTTTACTGTGTTTAAATTTTCAGTGAGTTTACTTAATCAGTTAATGTCTCTCCAAGGTGGCTCCTGTGGTAGCGAAAACTTATTTCCTTAGCAGGAGTCATCCTGACACATTACTTGTTGTAATTTTACTAAATAATGGTAACTGCAGTGATATAATTTTGAAACTTGTATTCCTCATGTATGTATTGTTTTTGATGTGTTGAATAAATGTCATCTGAGTCTGAGTCTAAGTGAGTATGCAGGGGCTATATCCTATGCAGATGACCTTACACTACTGGCCCCCTCTGTACATGCTTTAAAAAAGATGGTTCAAATATGTGATGATTTTGCTCGTGAGTTTAATGTAAAGTTTAATAGTTCAAAAAGTAAGCTGCTTTTTTTCAAAAGCCCTACTTCCCATGTGTTTAACTTTACTGTATTTGTGAATGGTGAGTCTGTAAAACTTGTGGAGGAAGCAGTTCATTTAGGTCATATTATTTCCACCTCTGACAAAAATATCATTATGAGTGCAGCTGTGAGGGCCTTTTGGTCTCAATTTAATATCTTTATATCTGACTTTGGCCATATTTCGTCATTCCTGAAATGTAAACTTTTTAAGCAATACTGTATTAGTTACTATGGTTCTCCTTTGTGGTCTCTAGATAGTCAGAAACTAATGGACACAGGTGTGGCTTGGAGAAAAGCGTTAAAGGTAATATGTCGACTGCCTAACATGACACATAGAAACATTTGAGCTTGTATATCAGATAGTTTGCCACTTGAGTTACAGATTGAAAAAGATTCATTAACCTTTTTACAAATGTAGCTAATCATGATACAGACATTGTGAAAACTGCTGCCCGATTGTCCATGCATAATCCCATGTCAGTTTGTGGCAGGAATGTTAGGTTTCTGCAGTCAAGATACAGTATGTTTACAACGTTAAAGGTTCATAAGGTTAAAATTGAATGGCTTCGATCACTCGACCAAATCACCAAGACCCATGCAAATATTGTAAAACAACTTGTAGGCATTCGTGATGGTTTTGGTGAGTGTATTTTGTCAGAAGAAGAAACTGTTGCTATGATCAATGACATCTGTACGAGCTAGGGTATTGACTCATTGTGCTTTTTTTTCTTCTTCTTCTTCTCCTCCTATTCTAACAGACTGAGATATTTCACTTTGGTTCATCTGTACCATTGACATATTTTGTGTATAATTTTGTCTTTTAGTAGACGTATAAAGATTATATATATTATCATGCGCGCACTGTAGCGTAAAACCCCATTCATTGTATTATAGCAAAAACCAAGATATGAAACTTGAGTCAGAGTCGGCTGACATCGCTCTCGCAAACATCCCCAAACTTTTATTTTGACGACTTTCAAGCAAAACGATTTTATGGTTTCTCCTCTCATCTACCTGAACGTCACACGGGATTAAACTTCAATGTTGATTGGCTGATTTTGAATCTGCCTGGCGTCAGTACTCCTATGTTTGTCAGATAATGAGATTTAATAACTTTTTTCAATACACATACCACACGAATATTTTCGGGGACATTCGGTCGTGCCTTTCTGTCGGTCTTTCGCTTGACCAAACCATCTGATTGGTCACAGTACCTTATGACATTCGGTCGTGCATTTCAGTTGGTATTCTGCATGATAAAACGATCTGATTGGTCACCTTACCTTATGTCAAAGTTCAAGCTCTTTGGGGCTTGGGGAGTCACGCACTTTACCACATACAAATGAAATAAAATATGCTGCTTGAAAAACAAAGGAGACATTGGTGTGAAACAGGTACGTGCAGTCACTTGCACTGAAAAAATAAAAAATTTGGAGGCCTCGTCAAAATATGAGCTGATGCGTCTGAGAACAGTTATTTGTCTGGCTGCTTTTTTACAGAGGGAGGTAATATGTTCATCAAATTTGAGCTTGTTGTCAATTTCTTCACCGAGCAGTCTCTTGACTTGATAACCTCACCCCCAATCCCAAAATTGATGTTGCAGGAGTCTCCTAGAGTGGCAAAGGACAATAGCCTGAAACTTATCAGGATTTGCAAGCATTTCATTTTGTGTGAACCATTGAATGGACTCCTCAGATTCCAAGAGTGAGATGCAGACTTTCAGGGTCATAATGACTGAAGGATTAAGTGTTGTCATCCGCATAGTTGTACAGATGACAACCCTTTATCATAAAATACATGTCATTAATAAAGATGTTGAATACAAGTGGTTCTAAAATAGACCCCTGAGGGACACCTTTAATGGTTTTCAGTCAGTGACTACGTTTATCAGCGATTGTGACTCTCAGATATCTAATTGTAAGGTAGCTACTCATAAGCTGGAGAGCACTGTACTGTAAACCGTATGCTTTCAGCTTAGCTAGAGCAAGTACATGGGGTAATCAGTCAAAGGCTCTCTACAAGTACATAAGTATTCCACCGACATGTTTTTCATTATCAAGTTTTCTTCTCCAGTCCTCGATGATTTTCATAAGTAGGTTGTTGCAGCTATAACCTTTTTTAAAGGATGATACAAAAGGGGGAAGACTGATTCCATAAAATTAATGTAGTAAGCTGCTCACTGAAGACGCTCTTAACAATTTTAGAGAAACAAAGGAGGCCACTGATAGGCCTATAGTTACTCTTGATAAAACTATCTTTCTTTTTGTAAGCTGGTGTAACCTCTGCCATTTTCATATCTTCGGGGAAGGTGGAAGTGATGAGGCCTTTGTTTACAATACTAGTAAGAGGAGAAGCTAAGACATTTGATGAAAGTTTTACCAATTTTGCAGGAATATGGTCGTAGCCAGTGGCCTTTTTAGGGTTAACTTGTGATAATTTGTTTTCAACCTCATGACTTCCAACTTCCCGAAAATTGAAACTGTTTGTAAGTGTGTTAGTATTATCGTATATTTCTTGGTTACTAGGATTATCACCGTAAGTTTCCATGTCATCAAGTGGTTGGTCAGAGCTAGGCATAAGACCAATATTTTGAGCAATGTTTATCTTTTAATTCTAAATTATTGTCTTTGAGTCTGGCACTTTTGTGGTGCTACTCTCATCAAAAAGTTGGAAAACTTACAGGAACAAGGTCTTCGTTTTGTTTTTAACGACCATTCTAGTGACTACTGCACCCGTCTTAAAAGGGCAGGACCACCAACTTTATCTATAGGGAGACTACGCTCCCTGGCCACAGAAGTGTAGAGGGCCCTAGGCTGCTACGGTCCAGACTACACTCACAATATGGTTTTACAACTTCAGTCTAATAAGAATTCCCGGTCATGTAGATATTTTGATCTACCTGCTTTCAATAGGGTCAATTTTAGAAAAAAACTACTATAAAATATCTTGGCATCAAAATTTGGAACAGAATCCATCACGATATAAATAATGCTATCACCCTCTTAATTTTTTTTAAACTAATATTAACTTGGAATTTTGATGACACTTGTAATTATTCTGCTTGACAATAATTTCACTGCGATCGAAATATTTAGATGGCTGGAAACTACCTACTCTGAACAATTTTTAGTGCTTATTCTGTGATAATATATTTCATATACAATCTGTTTTATGTCATGTGTACATTAATTTTAGACTGGGCAATTTTTTATGGTAGGTAGTAATAGCCTCTGGCTAATGTTCTCTAATTTTCAAGGTACCGACTTGAAATTAAGATTTGTATCTTGTATCTTGTATCTTGAAGGGCCATAATATCATTCTTACGGGCCAAGCGGCCACGGGAAAGACTTATCTTGCCATTGAAATAGCGTGCTTTTGAAAAAAGAAAGGGGAAAATGTGAACATTGTCTGCTCGACAGGTAAAGCTTCATCTTTATTCCCATCTATCTTAGACGCCACAACCTTGCATGGATGGGCAGGCACAACCAGGTAAAATTGATTCGATTGATCAACACAGATTAGGCATATTTCCCAGTGAAACAGAGGATACAGAAGGTTGATGTATTAATTGTAGATGAGATCTCAATGATTAGCCAAAAATTATAGACATTTTGATCGTTTTATCCCATCGTCTTCCATGCTTATTATGTGGTCTACTCATTTGTATTTGGCTAGATTAAAGTATTTCCACGTTTTGCTACTTTCAGGTAAAATGTCTTTCATAATACACTAAATATGCTCGTTGTCGGAAACACTCAACGTTACTGTATCAGGCTCACGAGTTTCCATTTTCTGACAGGAAAAAAACGCAGTTACAAGCCAAAATAGGTGTAACATAAATTGGCATTGTAACAAGCAGCCAATAAGCACTTTATAATAAAAATGCAACTAATGCGATGATAAACATTTAGTTTTATTGTTCAAAGTTTGACCAAAATGTTTTATTCAGAACAAATGTCAATCACTGTATCATATTTTTGTTACTTCTTTCTTTCTTTCCCTCTCTCACTCCCTTTGTCTTTCTTTCTTTTTTCTTTCTTTCTTTCCTTTCATTTCTTTCCTTCTTTCTCTCCTCCTCACCTCTTCCCTCCTTTCTTTTTTAATTTCTTTCCTTCTTCGCCCTCCCTCCCTCCTTTCTTTTTTAATTTCTTTCCTTCTTCGCCCTCCCTCCCTCCTTTCTTTCTTTTTCTTTACTCTCTTTCAATCTTTCTTTCATCCATTCTTATTTTCTTTTTTATGTTTCTCTCTGTTTTGTCTCTTGGTGGATTGATCGATTCATTCATTCATTCATTCATTCATGACGTAAATATGTTTTGTGCTTCACATTTTGATAAAGGTAAATCTCACTGTGGTTTTAGTCTTAATGCGATGGGCACTTTTCTGACACTGTGTGCAACAATAATTGCACTGAATGTTAGGATCTGCTTGTATGTCTGAGAAAGAATGCGGAAAATATTATCTTCCACCTTCTCAATAGCACATTTTGGTTTTGTTGACATTAGCAAATTATCATGGACAACTTTTCCTTCGCACAGAGAGAGTTTCGAGTGAAGTTTGAAAAGTGTCACAAAGTACTCTGTGGTGAAGACAACGTTTGATGGATATCCATAATTTTTCAAATCAATTTGAGTTTCCTTGTATAGCAAGCCACATCATTGTCTCTGAATATAACGAGTGCTCTCGTTTGGTATATTTCCGAGTGATTTTTGACACAGCACAGCACAAAGCTAGACTGGCTGTCGTCTGGTTCGTCATATTTGTCCCAAAGGGGTGAATACACAGGGGTGTTTAACGGCGTTGTGGAGTGCAGAGAGTCGCCCAAGGCGACGAATGTTCAACCGCGACGTAGTGTGGACTAATGGTGGTAGTTCCCTTAGACCAGCTCAATGGCGAAATTAACACGACTTATCTCACGCTTGCGTTGTACTAATGGTGGTAGTTCCCTCAGACCAGCTCCATGGCGAAATTAACACGACTTATCTCACGCTTGCGTTGTACGTTGGGTAAAAGTTTGTACAATATTGTGGCAAACGCAACGAGCTAGATGTAATTGTCACCAGCTGTTTTGACATATCTGTTACGGATGACACTGACACCAATGGTGTGCCCATTTCCAAAAAAAAAAGGACACGGATTAAACAATCCTGGAAAAAGTCCAATGAAAAGAGGTATATAAATATCTGCCAGGTTGCCAAACTTAGCACTAGGTGGTGTAATCTTTGTCAACTGGAATATTTACTTCAAAATACAAATGCAAGAAAGGCACGATAATAGGAAAACCGCTTAAATCTCGTTTTTTTGTGGGTTTTTGTTTTGTTTTGTTTTGTTTTGGGGTTTGTTTTTTTTTGTTTTTTTTGTTTTTTTTGGGGGGGGTGTTTTCTTTTTTTTTTTTTTTTTTGTTTTGTTTTGTTTTTGGTTTTGGTTTTTTTTGGGGGGGTTGGGTTTTTTTTTGTTTTGTTTTGTTTTGTTTTGTTTTTTGTTTGTTTGATTGTTTGTTCGTTTGTTTTAAGTTGATTTTTATTTTATTATCTATTTCAAGAGCCAGGTGGGAACATTTGTTTTGTGGTTTTCCTGTATATTATGTTAATATATGAGAACAATTACGGCAATATCCAACAAGTTTTGGACAATTGTTTATTGAAATTTGGGGGCATTTTGGTAGACATACATATTGTCTATCCTGTGTCCAAATTTGGAACTTATAGCCCCAATACAATCTTTAAAAAAAAATTAAAAACACTGTCAATATTAACATGGTAGCCAATAGGCCATGTTAACCTTTGAATCTTGGATATTTCGCCAAAACTAATTATCTGATTTTACACAATTAAAAACTGATTTACTCTAAGAATTTCTAGTGCAAAAATGTATCCAGGATATTCTAAGAAATAATAAGTTCTTTTCTTAGATCCGTATCAAAAACGAAGATTCCCCCAAAACTTGAGCATTTTCGTAAAAAAGTTGTTTCCAATTTTTGTATCATCATTGTAAAATATAGATACAGTTATGAAAATTAATGATAAGATTTTGGAAATACCAGTGTTGAGATCATTATAGCACAAATCTGACCACTTTATGTTGAATGTTTTTCGAGAAATATCCAAACTTTCACTAAATTACATTTTCACCCAATAGGTTGTGTAATTTACAACATTGAATTTTGAGTTTCATTTTTAGTGCAGACAGATTCCTGCAAAGCCTTGTGGTCAATTGACTATATAGGTTTATTATGTTAGGAATGCACATTTCTGTGATATTAGGTTGCTGGTTCGAGACCAGGCCTTTCCGTGGTCACTAAACATATATATTTTTGGTGCTCCTTAAATGCTGCTGGACTTTCATATGTGCAGTCCCCGTTCTGGGAAAAAACTCCGAACACAGTATTTGTACTGGAATAAATACAATGAACTGGGCCGTGTTGATTATGGCATTCATGCATACCTGCATCCATTGAACCATTCCTTTTAGGAATGGAGATTTGGTACAGTTTGTATGTTCGTTTGCCATTTTCGGCTAGATGGTTGGGGTGCCGAAGGTTGCTGGTTCGAGACTCGGCCATTCCGTGGTAATTAAATATATATATATATATTATGTTTTGTTGTGCTCCGTTTTGTGTTTGGACATATGGTAGCGTTTCACCTGAACAAAAATTATAAATTAGTCTTCAAAACAGAAACCTGTTATCAAAATCAATACTTACTTAATAAAACATAGCATTGGACAGCTGTTAAAAAATAGAATGGTTTTGGGATGAGAAAGCGTGCACCACATCGTTTTGATGTTGAATTTCTCATGTACTTAGTATGATGATGATGATGATGATGATGATGATGATGATGATGATGATGATGATGATGATGATGATGATCATGGTAGAATGTACATGTACTCACCAATACACACGAATATCCATGCTTCGAATTTGCAGTGCATCTGCATGTATACAGTGTAATGCATGACACCACTGACACACATGGAGCTTGAACTTTGACATAAGGTAAGGTGGCCAATCAGATCGTTTGAACTTTGGGCAAGCAAAGGACCGACAGAAATGTACGACCGAATGTCCATGAAAGGATTGGCGTGGTTTGTGTGTTGAAAAAAAAAGCTATCTAATATAATTTTGGCAAATTGCACTGACAAACACAGGCTTTCATTTCAACCCGGCGTGACGTTCACACAATAAGATGAGAAATCACCAAATCGGTTGGCTTGAAATTCGTCGAAATAAAAATTCTGGGGATGTTTGCGAGAGCAATGTCAGCCGGTTGAGACTTTAGTTTCATATATTGGTGTACAAAATCCTTTATTATATAGTTTCGACACTGGGCAGACCCGTGGAATCCATATAGATGTAGCCTGGGACCGCCCTCCTTTGTAATACCTGCTATATACTCCAGATGGAGCATTCATGCAAGGTTTCCGAAGGTGTTTACTATAATACCATGAATGGTGGCTGCAGTGGGCGCATGCAGTTGACCGCGGGCGGCTTCAAGCGGATATGCCATGGCACTATCTCGTTATAGGTCCATGTCTTCACAAGACGAACAGACATTAAAATACTTCACAAAACAGGATTACGCAAGAACACATTTGGGATTTCACAACCATGCTTGCGAAATTGTTATGGCTATGAAATTGTGCGCACAGATAAATTTGACCTGGCCCAGTTGTTCCGCTACAAAAACGGTCTCTTCTGGTCACATCGTCTCAAAACTGACGCCTTCAACTTGTTCTCAGAGACGCATTTTTTCAGTGGAAGGCTTTTTCAAAGAACATGGAAACTATGGCCAGCACAATCCAGGAAGTTGGAGTGATGGCACTGCCATTTGAAACAGTTAAGGGTTCCCCTGGTTTTTCCATGGACATCGGTGAGTATTTTATCACGGACACTGCGGCTAGTCACATGCATATTACCGTTATCATTCTTTAACCCCAGGTCACAGTCGTACACACTGCTAACTTCTGTCATAAAAATATAGGACAAATCCAGCTAAATTCTGTTTATACACGTGTAGGTTGACCCCCGATGCCCATAGACGCAGTATGTATATCATGTTGCTTTCATTTATTTGCATTATGGAAAAAATATCTGTCAAACCAAACAACACAAACAGACTGATAACTTCATGTAATAGTCTAGCTGAAACAGTCGGCTAATAACAGTTGGGATGAAACCATCCGCATTAATTTCTGTTGTCAAAGGTGGAGGTGTACTGCAATTATGGAAGGAGTAACATTGAAATAAATAAATGAAGTTCAGGTTAGATCTACGGTTTATCTTGCAAATTTAATTTTTTGGCGCTATATCGACAACGATAAATTCATTGGGAAAATTTAATAAATGTACTATCACAATAAATTTATGTTTGTTCATGTACCGTCAAAAATTTTAATTTACAACATAAATTACATTGGAGGCATTCTTTGTTACAAATATGTATGAGAATTTTAAGAAATGAATATCGTTTTGTGTTGGTGTTATAGGGGCTTGTGGCAGCGGGCATTGAGGCTGACATCGAAGGTGTGGTGTGCGCTACGTCTGATGTCAGCCGCAATGCCCGCTGCCATAACCCCAACAGCAACGATATTCATTTATTATATTTACATTTGTACCTATATTTAGTGCAATTATTAAATGAAACATCACAATTAATCCATTAAATACATATAATTACAAGAAACTGATCGTTCCACGTGTCACATGTTTATTTCATGAAATACCGATGATAGGAGCTTCATTTCTATGGGCATTGTTCATTGGTTGGATTGGCGCGTGAATGTGTGGAATCGTTAGTAAACAAATACACATGGTTGGGGTGTGCATTCATGGCATTATGAGTGAAATTACAGTGTAATGTTTTGAATATAGGAAAATTCTAACCCGAATGAAATTATACGATTGCTCGAATTTCGCAGTTATGAATATTTTGATACCCTCGAAACCCCAAACTGTAAAATTTCATGTAAAATATTCTCACCCAACGCTCACTTATTATAGCATCACAAAATACGGCATTATTATCATTTTTATCCTTGTTCCACACTAGTACCAGCTATCAAATGTATCATACTTTCACAAGATTTATCGCAAGGCATGAATTACAATCACATAAAAGATATGCCCTCGGTGCGATACGTAGAAACCTGACCAGGTTCAAAAAATAAACAACCAGGATCAACAGCTTTCCTCTTCGCACTCTACGTAGAGTTCACCAAAGTACGCCGGGGGGGGTGTACATTAGTGTCAACTAAATTATGCATTTTAATGGTTAATTTCACGGATGTCAATATGCGATACTCCAGTTCAGCTCTTTTTTTTTTTTTTTTTTTTTTTTTTTTTTTTGTCTCTTTAAGGTGGGTCTGTAGCAAAATTAGTCTACCGGGACAAGCGAGATTGGAATGACCAGCAGAACGAACCACATAAGGTAGGCTTGATGCCATTCCGTCTTCCACGAGTCTGTTTGTGTACAAACGTTTTCATCGATTCAAGAACTTTGCAAATCTGTCTTCACATTCAATTCGTTTCAGCAGCAGTTTCATAATATTCTTACACACAACAAACGTAATCCTTGATCTGAACAAACTTACATTTACCCAAACCAGGGACGTGCTATTCGGATAGCACGTCCCTGCTCAAACACTCCATCAACTTGGATCCTCAATACTTAACACCCTTTAGGCCTTTAGTCTCCTTAACTGTGTACATTTGGCTGAGCAGCAAACACGGTCGCCTTTCGCGCACGTGCAACCCGCATTCGGTCAACGTACTGAGTGGAGAGAGTATACTGTGCATTTAATTGCTTTATACAGGGTAAAGTCATATGACAGTCAGTATGTGACAGTACCTGTTGATGCCATTGGTGTTATCATGGCGTTTAGTCACTTTTCTTCCTAATTCAAGATACGTATATATATATATATATATATATGTATATATATATATATATATATATATAAATATATATATATATATATATATATATACGTTTCTATAATTTAGCCATGGTTTAGAATAGGCGAAAGATAACGTAACATCATTTCATAAATCAAATGACAGTAGTTAATTTAAAAGATACAATGAACAAAGCGTCCACCCCAAAGAAATTGGCAAGTCGATTGGCCAATTTGATGTCTTTCACTTTCCAGCTTGTCTCAGTTTTGCATTTTCTTCATTTGCCTGGTTCCTTTAAAATAGGTATAGTCTGGATGTATGACTTTTTCAGATTGATGATGGTTTTGCACAAGTTCGGCTTGTGATGGTTCCAAGGGAAAGCTTCCAGGAGCTTATCAATTTCGTTAAGGAACACTGCCACATCCACAGACATAAACGAGATGAAACTGTTATAAACGTAACAGGCTATGGCTGTTCCCAGTACAGAAAGGAAATTGAATCACAGCTTCAAATTCGGTAAATTGGATTTGATTTTTCTTCTATTTCTCAGTTTCTGACGTTTTATATTATCTTTCGAAGGCATTGTATATATACATTATTCTACCGATTTGGGTTTTAACATTTCACTTACAGAAATGACGGAAATTTGAGCTCAACAGGTGAAAGTCATTCTAAAGTCCCAGTCCTATTCTAATAGTTTATATTATATTTCAAATGCGTCATCATACATACATTAAAGTCGATACAATAGTTTTACATTAAAATGTAAGCACTTTAAAAGCCTTGTTGTAGAAACAAATTGAACATACCTCTCCATTTTAGCTCAGCTGACTTATCTGTCAGCTGAGCCTATTTCGCTGTTTCTCCCCCGCCCGCCTTCGTCCGTCAACAATTCACATGTTTCACCTCTCCAAAACCATTTACCATATTTATTTCGAGCTTGGTGTTGATCCACCTGGGCTAAGTCTCTATCAAGTTTCTTCAAATGGTTATGTTTCAATGATTTTTCGATTTTTATGATGGAGAGGGTCACAAGGGGGGTCATTTGGGGGCAAAATCTGAACAATTTTCTCCGACACCGCCGGATCAATTACTTTGAAACTGCATACGGGTACCCATGGAGACCCCTTAACCGAAATTTGTTCATCAGGCGGCACCAAGATTTCTTTTCTATTTCCTTTACGAATTTGTGTGTGTTTTTTGCCATTGTCTACATCTCCAAAAAGCGTCCCTGTAATTGTTCTGAAACTTGATGAAAATATACCTTGTGGAAGGGTCAAAACTGTGCATTAAGTGGTCATACTCCAGATCCCAGATTTATAACGCTTGTTTCAATTCGAGTACTTGTCAGTTAATGCATACATTTCTATTGATTACCATGTAAGTGAATGGGGATTGCAGTGATAATTCACTCTTTTGACTAGTTCAAATCCGTGTGCTGGCCTATCTTCAAACTTGGTTGGGATAACCTTTAAGCAGGTCTCTTCCAATTTTGTACAAATAGTCATACTTCAACGATATTCGGATTTTTAAGACTTTTTTATTATTTTTTAGTATTCTTTAACAAAATCTCTTCCGGAACACGTGCCGTATTACTTTGAAATTTGCTCAGGTATATTTTAAGACCCCTGGACCTTAATTGTTCAACAGGTGGCGATGCGATTTTTTAACGAATCCTTCCGCTTTTTCGCTATTTTCTTTTTCATCTCTACAACTGTCACTCGTGTGGTTCTGAAACTTGGTGCAAATTTAGCTTGTGGGAAGGTTAAACAAGCTCCATCACAAAGTGGTGATACTCCATATTCCCGATTTTTAACGATTTTGTTTTATTCGATACCTGTCTGTAAATGCATGCATTCCTGTACGTTACTGTGTAAATCAATTGGGATTGTCATGGTAATTCACATGTTTGCTTCTCTGAAATCGTGATCCAGTTTTTCTTAAAATTTGGTGGAAATGTATGTTGGGTGCATCTCTACCATATGTCCTCAAATAGTCAGGCTCCAATCAATTTTAGCTAAGCTGACTTGCTAGTCAGCTTATGGGATGGTCAGTCATCCGTCGTCCACCATCCGTCCATCCACAATTTACATTTTTTATTTCTCCAAAACCGTCAGCCAGACTCACTTCAAACTTGGTGACGATGTACCTTGGGTAGTTCCCTGTATTTTTTGTTCAAATGGTCACGCTCCAATGATTTTTGGAATTTTTGTGACTTCTCTTTTGTTCAGGCTTTTGCAAAAAAAGAAAAAGAAAAAAGAAAAAAAAAATTCTCCAAAACCTCCAAGACAATTGCGTCGAAATTACATAGGAACCTTTCAGAGGACTTATAAACATTAATATATTCATCAAGAGGCGCTCTGATTTTTTTATACAAATGTTTGTGCGTTAAAACTATTTTCGACTTCCTTTTCAACACCATCACTTAAAGTCTTGTAATACTCAGCAGGAATGTAATCTTTAGAACGGTCAAACTAAATTAATCACTAGGCGATGATATTCAGCATTTCTGATTTTTTAACGAATATTTCATATTGGATACTTATTGGTTAATGCGCACATTCCCATCGATTGTAACGTAAGTCGATCGGGATTGCAATGGTAAGTCACATTTTTACTTCTTTTACCAAAACCATGAACCTGATCCGGTTAAACTTGGCGAGGAATGTACCTTGGGTGGGTCTGTACAGCTTTGTTCAAATGGTTGCGCTTTTCCGTTGATTTTTGGAAGTTTGAAGAACCTCCTTGTTCATTTTGGGCACAATTTTAAAATATCTGCAAAACCGCCAGGCCAATTGCTTTGAAATTGCATAAGGTAATTTCTGGGGACCTCTACACCTTTATTTGTTCAACAGGTAGTGTTGTGATTATTTTCCGCCTTTTATGAATTTTTGTATTTTCGATTTCTTGAAGTTTTCTTCCAAACCGTCTGCTGGATCCTCATCGGACGTATTGGTAATGTTAGTGGACTGGATGTGCACAAAATTTGCTTCCTGCATGGGTGTGCTGTCATTTTCTGATTATTAACAAATTGTCAAACTTTGAAAAAATCGATAAGCGGATATGTTCATGTTTGCAGCAGCGATGATGGTCTTAAACACAAGTGACCTTGATCATACTGTATACACTTAAGCTAAAGACACCCGGCTTAGAGTCATTTCCCAGGTAGTTATCACCGCCATTTTTCCTTGCTAGTCTTAGCTGCAGGGGCCTGACTTGACCAGGACTTAAACAACACCCAATAACTCAAGAAAGCACTATAGTCAATAGATTAGGCGCTCTGATAAGCTTCATCCAATAACTTTTTTTTCAAATTTAAACAAAAATGTGGTAATCATGTTAATTTTGATAAAATGCTATGTTGAATTAACACACTGATCATAAAATTTGGCTGACAGAAAGTGAGCGTGCACATCTATTTTGTGCTATGAAGCAAAGAAAATTTGGTCGAGGCAGCTGTTCTAGTAATTAAGATATTAAGAGAATGTGACAAATAAGCTGCCTGAGAGTGTGTGTTCAGTGATCAGCAGCTGGCTTCAAAGAATGTTGGACTTGGGTAGGGAAAAGAGAAACTGGGGTAAAAAGTCTATTTTCTTGGTAGCTGAGGTATACACATCATGATCATTCTGAAGTTCAGAGGACCAGTCTGTTCATGTACGGTCACTTGAGAACAGATTTTTTTTTTTTTTTTTTTGGTCACTGAGACTGTTCTTAAACTTGGTGGCAAAAGTAGCTTGTGAAATATTAAACTAAGTTGATGATGATGATGATGATGATGATGATGATGATGATGATGATGATGATGATGATGATGATGATGATGATGATGATGATGATGATGATGATGATGATGATGATGATGATGATGATGATACGTCGGGTTTCTGATTTTTATATTTTTTGTGTGTGTGTTCAATACTTGTTTAAGAATACGTGCATTCTCAGTGATTACTATGTAAGTTGATGGGAATTACAGTGGTAATTTCGACTTCTCCAAAACATTCAACCTCATTTACTTCCAACATGCTAGGGATATATACTGGCTAGATCTGTACCAAATTTGTGCATACAGTCATGCTCCGGTGATTTTTTGTGTGTTTTTTCTTATTTGTCTTTTTTTTTTTTTTTTTCGTTTCACATTTTATGCGGTGTCGGTTTTTTTGGGGGGGAGTGAGGTTTTGTTTATGGATTCTTTTGGGTTTTTTTAATTTTGTGGTGTTTTTTGTGCGTTGGTTTTGGTTTTTTTGTGGTTTGGGGGGGTTGGGTTGGGTTGGGTTGGGTTGGGTTGGGGGTTTTTTTGTTTGGTTTTTGTTTTTTTTGTTTTTTTGTTTTTGTTTTTGTTTTTGTTTTTGTTTTGTTAGACTGGGAGGGGGCGCCGATTTTTGTTTGTTCCCTTCTAACCCTCATCAGTATTTTCGGTGGACAGAGTCTGTGCTGCCGGTCAGTATGAATGGATTTGTATTGACCAGAATATGGTGACAACCATTCTGCTGGTATAGCTGAACAGCATTGCACATGCTTGGCTAAGGTGAAGGGACAGACTGCCAAACAGAGAGCTCAAGTGCTGACAGCCCTCGCTTGAAAATAAGGAAACCCATGGATGGATGTATATAACAGTTCAAGTTTAGGCTAGGAGTGTCCATAAGTTTGTGGCCCTTCATGCGCTGCGTAGTAATATAGGTTTCAGGGAAAGGTTTACATGCACAATAATACGGTTCCCAACCGAGGATCTGATAGTACAGGCATCCAGGCTTAACTTTCACAATATATCAGATTTGTTCTGGGGAAGTCTATTTACGACTTCAAAATATTTATAAATGAACAAACTTTTCATATGGAAAAATCATACGGTTCGCGCACAAGGAACTGATAGTGCTGGAATCCAAACTTAACTTCTACAACATGTCTGAGCACAGGACTGTCACAGTTCTTTTGTCGTTTCGGAGAGCAAGTCGAAAGCCGTCATGCTTGCGAAGTTTTATTTAGTACAATCAAAAACCCGTATAGACATGCTTTCAAATATTCAATTTTGGCGCGAGACATATTTATGCTGAGCAGATATATTGGCCCTTGTACTTGCACCCTGATCAGAGCAAGACTGAATCAACAGAATTATTGGCGCGTGCTGCTGCTGTTCGGTTCTAGTTCCCCGACCAGGAGAGCAGTTGACAGGGCAGTGTTCTTATCACAGCGCGTAACCCAATTTTTAGTCAAAATGTCTTAGACTGACGAATAAGATAACCAAAAAAACTATAGCAGACGAGATTTTACATCCGAACACTTTCGAGCCTTTTGAGAAAAGGTTAATTGGCAACAAGAACATGTACGTTTGATTCTTGAGTCAAAGCAATGGGAAGTCAGATATAATTGCAATGTTGCTAGCAATAACAATCCTTCAAAATCAAATTGCCATCACCACCTTCATCGCATCAATATATAAAACTGATGATTCTGAACAAAGTATTTTAGCTTCTTGCATATTGGTTCATTGAAAGGAGGCCATTGTCCATATGTGATGTAATAAATTAAAGCAATTTACAAGTGTAACAACAAATCAATGTGTCACTTTCCTCTTGCGATAACCAGTATTGCTATGTGAAAGTTTTGTGGCGTTCGGAATGTTTTCAGACTTTATATTGTAACCGAACCGGACTGCTTGTCTCGAGCGTTCCGCTATTAATACACAAATGTGTCAGAGGAAACATTTCTGGAGAAGGAATCGGAATATGTGACGGAGAATTATCAAAAAAAATTTGAAGCATTTCAGCAGACAGTACGTACATTTACAAAAATGGATACGACCACAAAGGAACCCTTAATGGACGAGATTGGAGAAAGGGAAACGGGAGAAAAAGCGGCAAAGAAATCGAATGAAACGACAAACCCAACAGAGAAGTCAAGAAAACACCGTGAGAATGCGGATTTGTTTCCTTGCTTACTTGGTGTGCTCGGCTCAAATTTCGGGTTTATGAAAGTACGTACATCGTTTACTCTTTTACACCAACCCATTGAGACCAACTTTAATCTGTTAATTCTTCGTAATTTTTCAGTCAAAATATTTGACCTCGTGAATGAGACGCACAGACACATATTCAAGTACTTTATATATATATATATATATATATATATATATATATATATATATATATATATATATATATACATATATATGTGAAAGAGAGAGAGAGAGAGAGAGAAAGAGAGAGAGATTGGCATAGAGAGAGAAGGTAAACGTCCTAAGGAGTTTGCAACGTTGTATATTGAATCAAAGATAAATGCTTTCTTATACTTTTCTGTCTTCAAGATATTTCACCAGGTGAATTTTGTATTTTTTCAAAACACAAATGATTGTAAATAGCCGTCTTATTGACGACATTTCATTGTTGTGTTACTGATAGGTAGTTAAAAGCAATTCTTTTGAATGATCGTCCAGCAAGTGAGTCTCTTAATTGGTTATGTCTTTAAAATTACGTAGAGCCTGGACCCGTGCAGTCAAGATTTACAGGGACATGTGACAAGGCCCTGGGAACCTATGATCGATCTGACTTACGTAGCGAACACTTTGTGGAAAGTGACTTTGATTTGTCATATATGACGATGCTTAGAATAGGTTTGGCAAGAAAGAACTACTGCTGCCAAATGCGGTCCCATCGCTGGACAATGGAATGATGCATGGAACTGGCCAAATTAGGCTTTACACATAAAACCAGGAACAGAGATTCATTTTTTTTACAGTATTTACAAATTGATCTTCCATATGATTCTGATTTCAAAGCTTTCATTGCAGCAAAATATAGGTGTAGTAATTCTACGACTGTTACAATGCATCACATAATAATCGATCGAATGTCACAGTG
This sequence comes from Hermodice carunculata, assembly GCA_964020975.1. NCBI lineage: Eukaryota > Metazoa > Annelida > Polychaeta > Eunicida > Amphinomidae > Hermodice > Hermodice carunculata. The sequence continues at coordinate 69,029,365 of OZ026617.1, forward strand.
AGAACGCCGGTCTGGGATGTTGTTGCAAAGTAACATTGTAACAAAACTTTAGTGTGTTTAACCATTTTGGTTCGATTGTTGAAAAAAAAATGGGTGGAAAGCATGGACAGAAAAGGACCTATCTTGTCCCATAGCCGGGTCGCGGGTTGAGTAGTCTATAACAGGTTGAGTTAGCTGGCCACTATAATGCGTATATCCAATTACTGCTGTATATTACGGGGTGTTTAATCCCATTACCAGATAACACTTTTTTGGATAGCTACCACATGTACACCTCATGTACAAGACCAGTGGGCGGCTGGTCTTTCATTTTTTCAGTAATGTATCACTGTTTTTGACAGTCCACGACCAGCTCCCAATAATCGGATGTACAAAATTCCATCTCACTGTACCTTTGTCGTTCACATGGAACCAGAAAATAAGTCGGTCACAAGAAAACATTTACCACTGTTACATTATGGATACGATCTGAAACAAAGGATATCATAAACACGTGTACTGATGACGATGTATACGGAAACATAAATTACTGCCCTCCAAGGGTCGCGAGGTTACTGCCGGGTAGGAGTGCTGATATTGAAAGCTATTCATAAATGCAAAGTTATATTTGATCATCCATAGACCCTACAGATGGGAAGGGAAAATTAAATGTTTGTTCAGACTTTTATATATCGCAGGCGTAGACTGTAGCTGTTTCCGTGACTGCTAAAATTTGAAACACTACAAGACCTGGCCCATTCTGATGCAAATTCCAATTTATTGCATTCATGCTTTTTCTTGTTGAATGAAATCTAGTAATTTTTGATAGGAAATATCATTGCCAAGACGGCAAGTTGGGATCGTCTGGCTGTACCATGGCTGCACTCCCTGCAGTACTAGTGACGCTGGGGTTCTGGGCGTCCCCTCATGTGTGTGAGGCTGAATGATCTTTTCCTCTGCTGCTTCAGCTTTTATAATTAATTCTTCATCCTCCTCAGACCACGTAAACGATAAACTAAATTCAGACTATCCGGAATCACAATGTATCTGCCATCAATTGGCAAACTGAAAGTACTCTGGCTTACAATACATGCACCATAGCCAGTTGGTTGCGTTTGTGACGTCAGGTACACTATCCCACATCGGGCCATGATCGGAGAAAATTCGCGCGCTTTCCTGCTTTTCGCAAATGTAGCGCACTTTTGGAGCTAAAAACGCTATTCAAAAATGAAATTTTACATTTTGGTTTTCAAATATCATTTCTAACTAGCTTAAACATTAACATTCTAACTTGTGGTACCCATTCAATCAAGAGGACCTTTAATTTTCCATATCATCTGTTGCATGGTATATGTATGTATGTATGTATGTATGTATGTATGTATGTATGTGTGTGTGTGTGTGTGTGTATGCTGGTTCCTTATTTCTCCCTAAGTTGTTTAATTTTCCATATCATGTATGTATGTGTGTATGTATGTATGTATGTATGTATGTATGTATGTATGTATGTATGTATGTATGCATGTATATACATGTGCCGGGGTCAATTTTTAACGAGTATTGACATGTTTTTCTGATGGCAGGTTGATATAATTAATATAATTAGAGTTGGTTTATGAATAAAACAGACATTGAGCGCATTTCTCTATAAAGTGTGAAAGGTTTGAATGCTGTTTTGTGGGTGTTTGAACTGTTATTTTGTTTCGGTGGAGATCGGCGAGGATCGTAAGATCTGTGCCAGGTGAGCTTTGGTCCAGTTATTCTGGTTTTGGCGGCTGTTGAGATAGCGATTCTCACAACATACTCAGATATTTGACAACGACAATAGCTTGTAAGTTTGTTTTTTTTTTTTTTTTTTTTATTCTATTTAGGTATTCAGCTTTCTTGAATTTATATTCTAAGATATATGCAGGTGGTAATGTATAGACGTTACTTGCAAAACTTAAAGGTTTTGTAGAGAGTTAATACTTTGTAAATTTTTTTTGTATCTGGAGACGTGCACCCTGTGTATCGTTTGGACAGGCAACTTTGTTCTAAGTGCATGGGTGGGGGGGGGGGGGAGGGGGTAATAGTTTCCTATGTTTTAGTATGGGAAATTTGATTACTGATTCAGTGATACTAGTTCATGTGGCTCTGTGAATTTATGGAGACTCAGATATTGAAATTAAATGAATGGAGAGATAATGTATGTCATGAGGTCTATATGATGTTTAGATATATTGCAAGACTGCATTATTTTTGTTGCAGTATCATAGTGTACTCTATCTGAGGAGACAGTAATGAGCTAACAAATCGATAAACTTGCACATATGGAATCTAGAAGCTGGTCAGCCGTCTGGCAAAGGGCTGCCTTGCCATGCCGGCCCCTGTATTATGTAACTTTTCAATGGAATAAAAACCCGTCACTTGATTCTCTTACTGCGCTTGAATCATTGTTCGTTAAAACATATTCCGGTTATGATTGTATGTATGTATATGTGTATGTATGTATGTATGTGTGTATGTATGTATGTATGTGTGTATGTATGTATGTATGTATGTATGCATGCATGCATGCATGTATGTATGTATGTATGTATGCATGTATATATGTATGCATGTTTGTGTTTGTATGTATGTGTGTGTATGTCTGTATGTATTTAATTTTGTATTATTGGGGGTGGGTTTTTTGTTTGTTTGTTTGTTTTTTTTGGGGGGGGGGTCGTTTTACACTTCATAACCTCCATGAAAAGTTTCAACTTTCTTTAAGAGTAATTTTGGTTTTTAAATTTTTGGTCTTGAGTGTCTTACTTTCTGTCCTATTTCGATTCACCTGGATAGATTTCTTTTTCTTTTTCTATTTATCTCGCTATTTCAGATCCAGGAAGAAGGCACCGTTTTCTTAGATTTATTCAAGCATGGTGGGAGAATGTTTCTGGGATTAGGATCATTACTTACTGGTTCTAAGGTGTGTGAATACATACAAACATGCAAATATACGTCCTTTATACACATCATGTCGTCACCGAACGATATTTTCACGTGATTGTCCTCTTTGTCAAATATTGTCAAAGAGGAAACGAGAGGGTCAACATTTTTGTAAGCAATGTTCCAGTGTCTTTGGTGGTCACTATCTGTGGGCTCGTATATACCAGAATATTAGGACACTCATTCTGCTGGTTACCCCTGTGATTTGATGTAAATGATGCAGACAGTAGAAACAATAGCCCGGCTTTACAAGGTAACTTTTTTAGATCACATACAAATGTTTTTCCACATGCAAATTAGGATAACATAAATAGAACTAAGGGACCAATAAATCAGAATCAATGACGGAAAACATAACTCTTTGTATGTGCCTTTTGCGAGTCAGTTTGAAATTTGGTGGCCCTCTCATCAGCCAAGCCACTTATTTTGTTCATCTGCGGGGGTATTCACAGTATTCGTCAAGTAGAGTCAAGTGCCGGTGGGTAACTTATTGTGGAACTGTCTCTGTTCACTTCAGACGTACGAAGAGCTGATGGACTTAGCCAAGAACGGGGATAGCTCCAACGTTGACCTTCTTGCGCGGGACATAGAATTCCAATCTGCAGATGATGAAGTGTACAACATATCTCCGCCCGACTCACTGGCTTATCTTTTTGGCAAAGCAGCTGGCAGGAAAATTGGTAGGTATTCTCTACTTTGTCACCACCAACACAAGCCCGTCTTTGAAGATTCCAAGTTAAACAAAATGCACCGAGGTCACCTTACAGCTCAAAAATGGAATTAATAAGTTTCAGGGTAAACAGCTTTGCATGGGGAATAAAGACTCATTTGTATGAGTTCGAACAGCATGGAAGCTAACTAGTTTTGATGTTAACTCTTTCAGTGTCACATTTTGGACTGAGCCAATAGATTTCCTGGGCGCGCCTTGGGCACAATATCCCAAAAGCGCACCCATTAAAGCTGTTGATTGGACTATTATTATGTTAAATAAGTACAGACATGGTGGTACTTGGATGAAGGGTCTTTTCGCCAGGAACATGGGTCCAGCCAACTTATCATACATCGGAGCATTTCTTTATTTGTTCGACTTCAGTTGCAGGTAGCACTAAGCCTGGTCAAAGTAAACTCAGAATATAAAATAAGACATCATAAAATAAAACTGTGACAGGTAATAATAGTTATCGCATAATGGGAATAAGTTATAATGACAGATGCAGTCTAAACTGGCAAATAGATTTGCTGTGATATGAAACAATGTGTTATCGCCACCTATGTTAAATAGCCTGTACACCCATATAGCTGTTCATTTGACAAGTGGGTGCACATATTGTGTATTGGCCTTGTGAAACATGGAGGGAATATAACCTGGGAGTAAGTTGTGATTGCTGTTGAAGAGTGAGTATATCACACATGTTATGGATGTCATTAATAGGGGTACGATGGTCTGCTCCATGAAAAATTCGTAAGGCTCGAGTTTCAAGAATTTGGAGTTTCCTTTTTAATTTGTAAGAGAAGGATCCGAAATAATGTCGCAATAGTCCATATTGGGCAGAGAAAAAGAGTTGTTAAGTACAAGTTAAAGACGCTTGGGCAAATAATTCCTTAACCTGCCCAGTGTGGCTATCCTACCATTCAATTTCTTTGCGATGCATTTAATATGATTTGAAAAAGATAGAGTTTCATCCAATAACCCCGAGATATTTGAAGACATGTAAGTGGGTCCGTTTTTACTATGAACGTTGACGGAGCCTGTTTATGATAGCCGATTTTGTGTACCAAGTGACATATATTTGGTGTTCATGGCGTTAATGGTCAATTTGTTTGCCCTAAACCACGTTAAAATATTTACCAATTCATCATTTAGAAGAGACTTAATATCATGGATTGATTTGTAAGAATAAAACATGACCGTATCATCACTATATAATTTAATATTACAAACATTGACTACTTCCGGAAAGTCGTTTATATATAGATTATGAACAGCAAAGGTTTTAACGTTAGAACCTACGGGTACGCCGCGGTTGATGGCTTCCTCATCAGACAAAGATTCATCAACTGGCGGGACTTGTTTTCTGTTTCAAAGATAGGAGCTGAGCCACTGTAATTCAACATTTTTGATACCATAGGCTTCCAGTTTTTGCAGCAGAATATCATGATCAACGGTATTAAACCCTTTTTTTTAGGTATAAAAAAGTATGCCGCTCTACTTGCTGTTTTATATGTATGTCTGAACAATATCTAAAATTTTTAGAAGAGCTGTAGTTGTAGAATATGATTTACGAAACACGATTGGTGAGTAATTAATAAGTTTTGACAAGTGAGAAAGTGATACAGTTGGTCATGCACTGCCCGCTCTAAAACTTTGAGAGCAGCTGGGAGTACTGAAATGGGTCTAATTCTTTACATCACTTTTACAACCCTCTAACTGAGAGAATGAGTAAACTTTGTAATGCTCACCATAATTGTTTTTAGAACTGGTAATGATGAATCAAAACAGGATATCTGTACTCTTTGTTTTGTCCAGAGTTTTCAGTGACTAGCGACGGAAAGTCCTTAATAAAACTACAGTACCTTGCTGAATTTTTCATTGAAATTTGTCCACCATGCTAGTGCTGGTTTTAAGATGTCCAAATGGGCCAAAATGTAAGTGAAGCGCAGATCGGGTAAACGGTATATTTTCCAAGTTTTCGGAGAGCCCAACATATACACTACACGTGAACACATTGATGCTGAAACATCTTAATTTGCCCAAATGCATTATACATGCACCGACACTGGTTCCATTCTTAACGGTATCAATATGAATTCCGTTTATTGCTTTTTTTTTTTTTTTACTTCCAGTTGATTTCAAGAAGAAGGACACAGCACGGGCCCTGTTGCAAACAATGTGTTCACAAATAGCCGAACGGACATATAATATACAGCTGATAGATGGTTTCAAGATTGCTTACATTTGTGGAGGCTTTGGAAACGACAGCCTCGTGAGGGATATGATGACGCTAGAATTTTTGGACCACACGCTTGTTAGGACTGGTGTGAGTGTGATATTATGGCCTACTAGAAAATTTGTAATAACTGATATTCTTGACTTTCAGCTTTTAAAAAAAAGACAGTGCGAGAGAATGTATAATTCATGAAAAAGGTAGTATGTGTATTGAACTTACAATTGAGTGGTTATATTTTACGTGTGTAAATTCACCATACAAACTACAAATAAAATTATTGGTACTCTTAACATTCAGCATCAGCCTGTTAATACTTCTAAGCTACCTAATACCTCATCAACCAAAGCAAACTTATTTGTCTGCAGTCTACTTACATGGTACATAATGGATCTACAGTGATATTCAGCATAATATACGATAACAATACAGAAGCAAAATAAGATAATTTTGTTCTGTTGCAGGCAGGACAGCGAAGTATACGCTTCATTAAACATGGGGTGCATTTGTGTGCACTTGGAGCTTTCATTTCGGCAAACTGATGATCTCACGAGGATAAATCCTATGTGTATCAATAACACCCTTCCGTCAAACAATATTGACAATTGATTGAGAAAGCAACTGTGCACAGTGGCTGCACTTGTGGAGGAAAGTCTTATATTTTAGGTTTCACGCTGGTACTTCAACATGTCAAAATAGAAATAAACAGAGTTATAATTTTGTAGCTCATCAAAAGCCTAAAAAACAAAAATGTACTATACATCAAAATGTTCCTTATTTTATTTTATTTCTATTTTTTTAACATTAATACACCAATAAAGACCATAAAGTGTGGGTATGAATGGGGAATTTTTGAGCAAATTGCTTTGGCAACCAGCTCTGCATAGCTACTTGCAAATACTTGAAAATTATTGAAAACACAACACCTTGCATCCCTGTGTGTCATATTTCATCTACACTCTCCAATCACCTCGGCCCCTGCATAATTCCCCATGTTACCGCGGCACAGGCAAAATTCCTACCATGGAATCGTAAGAGTAAAAAAAGTTAAAAACCTGTTAATTTTTCTGCCCAGAATAATAAAAATAATGTTTATACAGACGAAACAGGTTCAAACAACTGTAATGCATACAAATTGTTCATAATGGTGTGGTGACTTGACTTAAATTGACAATAGTTTTTAAAGGACTCTGCTATCAGGATAGCCATACGGATGATGCCATGTGGCCTATCCTTACTTAGCTGTTCTCAGAGGCAAACAGTCAGTTAAATTTTTGTATTTTGTAGTAAAACTTATCTTAACCATTCCTCACAATGTATTGCATGGCATAGGCAGACTTTATCGTAAAGTCATAAACTAATGTGACCATGAAGTAGATCGCCGTTTTGTAGAGATCTTTGCTAATGGTGAAATCCTTTATTTTCGCCCGCCCGCATTTAGCTTTGTTCCAGTTGCAGTTTTTTGTAAGATAATGTATGAATATTAACTCATATCTGCTGAGCAATCTTACCAGTGCATTTCTTGAACATTATTTGTAATTACCGCATTCTTAACTTGTTTTGACCCTTGTAATAAGTTTTCTGAAGTAAAATGTGGGTTGAAGCGGTGTGATTTGAAAAGCCCTCCAATTTCTATTTTCTTTTACTGGTCACGTGACTACCCTCAGATCGATCACTTTTGTGTCGGAAAGTGACTTTAAAGTATCATTCGTGCATAGATATATCTTTCAGTAACTATGATACTGCATAATTAACCATTTTGATGCAGTAGGGCGGTATTATGATATAATTGCATCATGCACATTCCACTTTGAAACCGATGACGATGTCATCGTTTAGCGTGTTCGTTGCTGGGGGGGGGGGGGGGGGGGCAGCGGGAGTGTTACCAGTGGCTATGAAAGGAGAAGCGCATGACGTTGTTGTCATTCTTCACTTTCGCTTTTCGGAGCTTCAGATAACAAAATCATTACGGGGAACATTAGGAAAAATCGCTACATTATTGAGGAAAAGAAGAATCATTGCAGTGCAACATCATACAAAAGTATTTGTGCAGTGTTTGACCAAGTATCTGGAAATTATTCAAGCACCCAGTTGATGTAACTGGTGACGCTATGAGGTAGTTTATAATGAAGTCAAACGAAGCCACTCTCTGATGTCTACACACTGATGCATTTCCAATCGTCTCATTGATGCTTTGATGTTGAAGTCAATTGATTATTGGTGCTTTGATGCTGGAGCCACTTGATGTCTGATGATGTTTTCAAATACTATTGTCCGCTATTTTAAAAGAAACTTGGCAGTTACTTCTCTTTCTAAATTTCAAATGTGTGAGGATTTACGGCCGACCCCTTTGTCGGCCTGTAATCAGTACAGAATACTAAATTATATGCATGCATGGAAGTGCTAATAAGTGGGAATACTTATTGACAGGACAGGCACGGGTTGCCCTTTTAACTGTACACATTATATTGAATTGGATTGTAATAAAAGTCTGGCACAGAAATATCACGAGTTGTTTATTATTGTCGGGTAGAGTGAGCTATTCTTGACAATTTATTGCTTTGACTGCTACAACTTTTTTGTGTTAGAAGTGGTATTTACAGTAAAGTTAATCCAGTGATCGAACTCATATCTGTAGTTTACTGAAATCAGAAACATATTCAATGAATAATAATCCATTCAAAAAATAAATACCCCCCCTCAAAAAAAATAAAAAAATAAAGAACTATAAGGTTCTGATGAAAAGGCTAAAATAAAACAAATAAATACATAAATAAATTAAAATACACATGTAAGTGCATTTTTGAGCCAAACCAATTGATGGATGGGGCAAACAATCAGATGATTGCTACAAGGAAATGTCACCTAAAATTGACCTTTGACCTTGATATGACCTTTGACCTTGACATTACCTTGACATTTGAGATGATCTTTGCCTTCCTATGATCGAACTCCTATATACTTAGAACCACATCTAGTATAGTATATAAGATATTTAAAATTTAAAACTTTGATTAGCCTTCATTTGCATAATTTTGAAAAGCATGCCCTGTCATTATAAAAAGGCAAGACTTCATCTATAGAAGTAAAGTTGTGCCAAGTTTAGAGATTCTACATATAATACTTTTCAAATGAAATGTTGGACAAATTTGCGTGGAAAGAAAGAATTCCTGGAAAAATATGTCTGTGTTGGCACACAGACATAAAAATTCTATAAGTTTTACAAGCTTCGTTTTAAAACTTCCATGACTTTGAGGCTCCAAACAGTTCGCGGTTTTGCCGTTCCAATTTCAGACCCTGAAAAATTCCTCTGTACCATGATACTCATGACGCAATGAAAGTTTGATGTTGATTGGCTGATTTTGAATCTGCCTGACGTCGGTACTCATTCCCTGAGAATTATGAATGGATTTACAACGGGGTAGTCAGGTGGCCGTCCAGGCAGAGGTGACACGATGATCCAAAGGTGATGGTTGATGCGGATTGACGGGGGCGCCTCAACTGGACGCTGATACATCTAATTTAGAGAGGAGGCGGGTTGAAGCAGGGGATATCGATAAGCATGGTGCGGTGGTAGTATTGATAAAATTCTGACATGATAGTAGAATTTGGCGCAAGAAGTGAAAGAAAACAATTTAGGATGTACAGGTGAAGTCACACGTCTGATATCGTTTGTGACTGGAGCCCAGCTCGAGATATACTTACAAGTCGCAGTTTATTTCTACTCCTCACCATGGACCACAGACGCTTGAAGCAGACTGCAGTCATTAGCATGCGCGCACTGCAGCGTAAACCCCCATTCGTTGTATAATAGCAAAAACCAAGATATGAAACTTGAGTCCGAACCGGCTGACATCGTTCTCGCAAACATCCCCAAACTTTTATTTTGACAACTTTCAAGCAAAACGATTTGATGGTTTCTCCTCTCATTGTGTGAACGTCACGCCAGATTAAAATTATATGTTGATTGGCTGATTTTGAATCTGCCTGACGTCAGTACTCATTTGCTGCTGTGTTTATCGAAAAATGAGATTAAATAGCATTTTTCAATACACATACCACGCGAATATTTTCAGGGACATTCGGTCATGCATTTCTGTCGGTCTTTCGCTCGACCAAACGATCTGATTGGTCACATTACCTTATGACATTCGGACGTGCATTTCTGTTGGTCTTCTGCTTGATAAAACAATCTGATTGGTCACCTTACCTTATGTCAAAGTTCAAGCTCTTTGGGGCTTGGGGAGTCACGCACTTCACCACATACAAATGAAATAAAATACGCTGCTTGAAAAACAAAGGAGACATTGGTGTGAAACAGGTGGACGTGCAGTCACTGACACTGAAAAAATAAAAAGTTTGGAGGACTCGTCCAAATATGAGCTGATGCGTCTGAGAACAGTTATTTGTCTGACTGTTTTTTTACAGAGGGAGGTAATATGTTCATAAAATTTGAGCTTGTTGTTAATTTCTTCACCGAGCAGTCTTACATGATCTTCTGACTTGAAAACCTCACCCCCAATCCCATAACTGATGTTCCAGGAGTCTCCTAGAGGGGCAAAGGACAATAGCCTGGAACTTATAAGGATTTGCAAGCATTTCATTTTGTGTAAACCATTGAAGGGAATCTCAGATTGCAAGAGTGAGATGCAGGGTCATGATGACGGAAGGATGGTGCTGTCATCTGCATAGTTGTACAGATGACAACCCTTTATCATAAAATACATGTCATTAATAAAGATGTTGAATACAAGTGGTCCTAAAATAGACCCCTGAGGGACACCTTTAATGATTTTCAGCCAGTGACTACGTTTATCAGCTATTGTGACTCTCAGATATCTAATAGTAAGGTAGCCGCTCATAAGGAGGAGAGCAGTGTACTGTAAACCGTATGTTTTCAGCTTAGCTACAGCAAGTGCATGGGGTAAACAGTCAAAGGCTCTCTGCAAGTACATAAGTATTGCACCGACAGTCCTCGGTGATTTCCATAAGTAGGTTGTTGCAGCTATAACCTTTTGTAAAGGCTGATACAAAAGAGGGAGAAAACTGATTCCATAAATGTACTAAGCTGCTCACTAAAGACGCTCTCAAAAATTTTAGAGAAACAAAGGAAGCTACTGATAGGCCTATCATTACCCTTGATAAGACGATCTTTCTTTTTGTAAGCTGGTGTAACCTCTGCCATTTTCATATCTTGGGGGAAGGTGGAAGTGATGAGGCCTTTGTTTACAATACTAGTAAGAGGAGAAGCTAAGACATTTGATGAAAGTTTTACCAACTTTGGAGGGATATGGTCGTAGCCAGTGGGCTTTTTAGGGTTAACTTGTAATAACTTGTTTTCAACCTCATGACTTCCAGTTTCACGAAAATTGAAACTGTTTGTAAGTGTGTTTGTATTATCGTATATGGCTTGGACACTAGAGTTATCACCGTAAGTTTCCATGTCATTCAGTGGTTGGTCAGAGGTAAGCATAAGACCAATATTTTAAGCAATGTTTATATTTTAATTTTTAATTATTGTCTTTAAGTATGGCACTTTTGTGGTGCTAATCTCACCAAAAGTTGGAAAACTTACAGGAACGAGGTCTTCGTTTTGTTTTAACGACCATTCTAGTGACTACAGCACCCGTCTTAAAAGGGCAGGACTACCAACTTCATCTATAGGGAGACTACGCTCCCTGGCCACAGAAGTGTATAAGGCCCCAGGCTGCTGCGGTCCAGACTACACTCAGAATATGTTTTTACAACTTCAGTCTAGTAAAAATTCCCGGTCATCTCGATATTTGTACATACCTGCTTTCAATAGGGTCACTTTTGGAAAAACTATTATGAAATATCTTGGCATCAAAATGTGGAACAGATTCCCGTACGATATAAATAATGCTGTCATCCTCTCAAAATTAAAAAAAAATATATTAACTTGGAATTTTGTAAACACTTGGAATTGTTCTGCCTGTCAATAGTTTCACTGCGATCGAAATATTTAGATGGCTGGAAACTACCTACTCTGAATAATTTTTAGTGCTTATTCTGTGATAATTTTTTTCATATATAATCTGTTTTATGTCATGTGTACATTAATTTTGGACTGGGCAATTTTTTACGGTAGGTTGTAATAGCCTCTGGCTAATGTTCTGTAATTTCAACGTACCGACTTGAAATAAAGATTTGTATCTTGTATCTTGAAGGGCCATAATATCATTCTTACGGGCCAAGCGGCCACGGGAAAGACTTATCTTGCCATTGAAATAGCGCGCCTTTGAAAAAAAAAAAAAGAAGGAGAAAATGTGAACATTGTCTGCTCGACAGGTAAAGCTTCATCTTTATTCCCATGTATCTTAGACGCCACAACCTCGCATGGATGGGCAGGCATACAGGACGGCAGCCACAACCAGCTAAAATTGATTCAATTGATCAAAACAGATGAAGCATATTTCCCAGTGGAACAGAGGATACAGAAGGTTGATGATTAATTGTAGATGAGATCTCAATGATTAGCCAAAAATTATAGACATTTCGATCGTTTTATCCCTTCGTCTTCCTTGCTTATTATGTGGTCTACTCATTTGTATTTGGCTAGATTTAAGTATTTTCATGACTTCGCTACCTTCAGGTAAAATGTCTTCCATAATACGCTCAATATGCCCGTTGTCGGAAACACTCAACGTTACTGTATCAGGCTCACAAGTTTCCGTTTTCTGACAGGAAAAAAAATAATCACTGTTACAAACCAAAATAAGTGTAATATAAACTGGCATTGTTACAAGCAGCCAATAAGAACTTTATAATAAAAAATGCAACTAATGCGATGATGAACATTTAGTTTTATTGTTCAAAGTTTGACCAAATGGTTTTCTACAAAACGAATGTTAATCACTGTATCATATTTTTGTCACTTCTTTCTTTCTTTCTTGCTTTCTTTCTTTCTTTCTTTCTTTCTTTCTTTCTTTCTTTCCTTTCATTTCTTTCCTTCTTTCTTTCCTCCTCACCCCCTCCCTCCTTTCTTTTTCCTTTCTTTCCTTCTTTCCCCACCCTCCCTCCCTTCTTTATTTTTCTTTACTCTGTTTCAATCTTTCTTTCATCCATTCTGATTTTCTTTTTTATCTTTCTCTGTTTTGTCTCATGGCTGATTGATCGATTCATTCATTCATACATTCATTCATTCATTCTTTCATTCATTCATGACATAGATATGCTTTGTGCTTCACATTTTGATAAAGGTAAATCTTACTGTGCTTTTAGTCTTAATGCGATGGGCACTTTTCTGACACTGTGTGTAACCATGATTGCATTGAATGTTAGGATCTACTTGTATGTCTGAGAACGAATCCGGAAAATATTATCTTCCACCTTCTCAAAAGCACATTTTGGTTTTGTTAACATTATCAAATTATCATGGACAACTTTTCCTTCGCACAGAGAGAGTTTCGAAAGAAGTTTGAAAAGTGTCACAAAGTATTCTCTGGTGAAGACAACGTTTGGTGGATATCCATAATTTTTCAAATCAATTTGAGTTTCCTTGTATAGCAAGCCACATCATTGTCACTGAATATAACGAGTGCTCTTGTTTGGTATATTTTCGTGTGGTTTTTGACGGAGCACAGCACAAAGCTAGACTGGCTGTCGTCTCGTTCGTCATATTTGTCCCAAAGGGGTTAATACACAGGGGTGTAAAACGGCGTTGTGGGGTGCAGTGAGTCGCCGAATGCGACGAATGTTTAACCGCGACGTGGTGTATACTAATGGTGGTAGTTCCCTTAGACCAGCTCCATCCATCAAACACGGCGAAATTTACATGACTTATTTCACGCTTGCGTTGTACGTTGGGTAAAAGTTTGTACAATATTCTGGCAAACGCAACGAGCTAGATGTAATTTTCACCAGCTGTTTTGACATATCTGTTACGGATGACACTGACACCAATGGTGTGCCCATTTCAAAAAAAAAAAAAGGACACGGATAAAACATTCCTGGAAAAACGTCCAATTATAAGAGGTATATAAATATCTACCATGTTGCCACACTTAGCACTAGGTGGTGTAATCTTTGTCAACTGGAATATTTACTTCAAAATACGAATGCAAGAAAGTCACGATGATAGGAAAACAGCTTAAATCGCGGTTAGTTTGTTTTTTTGTTTGTTCGTTCGTTTGTTGTAAGTTTATTTTTATTTTACTATCTATTTCAAGAGCCAGGTGGGAACATTTGTTTTTTGTGGTTTTCCTCTTGTTTTTTATGTTGATACATGAGAACAATTAAGGCAATATCCAACCAGTTTTGGATTATTGTTTATTGAAATTTGGGGGCATTTTGATAGACATACATGTAGTCTATCGTGTGTCCAAATTTGGAACTACTAGCCCCAATGCAATCTTTAAAAAAAAAAACATTTAAAACTCTGTCAATATTAACATGGTAGCCAATAGGCCGTGTTAACCTTTAAATCTTGGATACTTCTCCAAAACTAATTATCTGATTTTACACAATTATAAACTGATTTACTGTAAGAATTTTCCAGTGCAAAAATGTACCCGGGATATTCTAAGAAATAATAAGTTCTTTTCTTAAATCCGTGAAGATTCCCCCAAAACTTGAGCATTTTCGTAAAAAAGTCGTTTCCAATTTTTGTATCATCATTGTAAAAAATAGATACAGTTATGAAAAATCTATGATAAGATTTTGGAAATACAAGTGTTGAGATCATAATAGCACAAATCTGACCACTTTATGTTGAATGTTTTTCGAGAAATATCCAAACTTTCACTAAACTACATTTTCACCAAAAAGGTTGTCTTTATACGACATTGAATTTTGAGTTTCATTTTTAGTCCAGACAGATTCCTGCAAAGCTTGTGGTCAATTGAGTATATAGGTTTATCATGTTAGGAATGCACAGTTCTCTGATATAAGGTTGCTGGTTCGAGACCCGGGCATTCCGTGGTCACTAAACATATATATTTCGGTGCTCCTTTAAATACAATGAACTGCGCCGTGTTGACCATGGCATTCACGCATACCTGCATCCATTGAACCATTCTTTTTAGGAATGGAGATTTGGTACAGTTTGTATGTGCGTTTGCCATTTTCGGCTAGGTGGTTGGTCCCGAAGGTTGCTGGTTCGAGACTCGGCCATTCCGTGATAATTAAACATATAAATATATACATATATATATATATACATATATATATATATACATATATATATATATATATATATATATATATATATATATATATATATATATATATATATATATATATATATTATGTTTTGTTGTGGTCCGTTTTTTTGTTTGGACATTTGGTAGTGTTTCACCTGAACAAAAATTCTAAATTAGTCTCAAAGACAGAAACCTGTTATCAAAATCGATGGTAAATTAACAAAATATAGCATTGGACAGCTGTTAAAAATAGAATGGTTTTGGGATGACAAAACGTGCACCACCTCGTTTTGATATGGAATTTCTCATGTACTCAGTATTGTTGTGTGATGATGATGATGATGATGATGATGATGATGATGATGATGATGATGATGATGATGATGATGATAGAATGTACATGTACTCACCAATAAGCACGTATATCCATGCTTCGAATTTGCAATGCATCTACATGTAATATGATGTATACAGTGTAATGCATGACACCCCTGACACACATGGAGCTTGAACTTTGACATAAGGTAAGGTGGCCAATCAAGCAAAAGACCGACAGAAATGTGCGACCGAATGTCCATGAAAGGATTGCCATGGTTTGTCTGTTGAAAAAAGCTTTTTTATATCATTTTGGCAAATTGCGCTGACAAACACATTTCATTTCAACCCGACGTGACGTTCACACAATAAGATGAGAAATCACCAAATCGGTTGGCTTGAAATTTGTCGAAATAAAAGTTCTAGGGATGTTTGCGAGAGCAATGTCAAGCGGTTGGGACTTTAGTTTCATATACTGGTGTAAAAAATTCTGCATTACATAGTTTCGACACTGGGCAGACCCGTGGCATCCATCCAGATGTAGCCTGAGCCTGCCCTCCTTTGTAATACCTGCTATATACTCCAGATGGAGCATTCATGCAAGGTTACCGAAGGTGTTTACTATAATACCATGAATGGTGGCTACAGTGGGCGCACGCAGTTGACCGCGGGCGGCTTCAAACGGATATGCCATGGCCCATCTCGTTATAGGTTCAATTCTTCACAAGACGAACAGACATGAAAACACTTCACAAAACAGGATTACGCAAGAACACATTTGGGATTTCACAACCATGCTTGCGAAATTGTTATGGCTATGAAATTGTGCGCACAGATAAATTTGACCTGGCCCAGTTGTTCCGATACAAAAACGGTCTATTCTGGTCACATCGTCCTGAAACTGACGCCTTCACCTTGTTCTCAGAGACGCGTTTTTCCAGTGGAAGGCTTTTTCAAAGTACCTGGAAACTATGGCCAGCACAATCCAGGAAGTGGGAGTGATGGCACTGCCATTTGAAACGGTTAAAGGTTCCCCTGGTTTTTCCATGGACATCGGTGAGTATTTTATCACGGACACTGCGGCTAGTCACATGCATATTACCGTTATCATCCTTTAAGCCCAGGTCACAGTCGTACACACTGCTAATTTCTGTGATAAAAATATAGGACAAATTCAGCTAAATTCTGTTTATACACGTGTAGGTTGACCGCCGATGCCCATAGACGTAGTATGTATATCATGTTGCTTTCTTTTATTTGTATTATGGAAAAAAATATCTGTCAAACCAAACAACACAAACAGACTGATAACTTCATCTAATAGTCTAGGTGAAACAGTCAGCTTATTACAGGTGGGATGAAACCACCATTATATTTACTGTATATTGTCATATTAGCATAAAGGCGTATAACTTTTGTTGCGTCGCTTTTTAAAATAAAGTATGCAGTTGGTGTTGTGCAGACACCTTTCATTGAAAACATTCAAGATAAAAAAGGCGAGTCTATAGATAGAATCAAAAGTTATGGCGGTGTTTACCTGTCATAGCTAGGAAACACGTGCTCTGAGCACGGCTTGCCAGCATTACGTCACTGTATATGAATATGTGATTCGCCCTCTATTTATAAAATTCATCATGGAAAAAATATCTGTCGAGCCATCCAACAGAAACAGGATGATAAGTTCATGTAATAGTCTAGCTGAAACAGTGGGTTAATTTCAGGTAAATGGCTCCCAAAGGTGTCAGCTCAAGACAACCAAGAACTATTAGTGCGGTAACCTGCACCTGATTGGCCGCAATGGTGTATTCATACCTTCATTATGCAAATGACAATTAATATTCATGTTAATTATGCATATGCAATGCTGACCCATACAGGTGTAATACTTTGAAAATAAAATTCAACTAACTGGTATACTTTTGGAAATATAACGCTTTTTGTGTGCACTATCACAATGGATTTCCAATGCAATTTTAAGTGTTTTGATCTGACCCCATAAATCAATAAAATACATTTTTTTTCAAAGATTTGATTTCATCTCAATTCTTTTCACTTGCGTTACATTATTATTATCTATTTGTAACAAAATAATACAGCTTGTCAGAAAAAACCTGGTCAGTAAACCTACATTGACCTTGATACCACCCCCGCCCCCTAAAAATGATGGCTGCCGAGTGGTACAAACTGCTTTATTGTTGCTCTAGTAAAATTTTAATCATTGATAATACACACTTGTTAGTACACATATATGTCAGCCTTATTTCCACCATCAAGTAGTTACAAGGCCATCATGATCACTTTGTAATCCTTCCTAGTTTCCATCTTCAAATATCAAGTAGTTGGGGGCTTTTTCAGCTGTTTTTAAATATGCAATGATTTAAGTCAATTTCAACATATTTTTCTTTGAAAAATCATTCATCCCCATTCAACCTTCCTTTAAAATGGAGAATTTAACCTGAATATCAATTCAAAAGTCTTTTTCTTTTCTTTTTTCCCAAAATATGCAAATGTCATTGTTGTTTTGGTTAATACATGAAAATCTAGCAATGTACCCGGTTGTAAACCATTGATACAATTTTATTGTTTTATTTTACATAAACAAATAAAGATAGCAATTTCAAATGGTTTGATGTGACAAATATAAGTGGTAAGGCAACATTTAGAGCACATCAATTGGACATGTAGGTGAATTTTTAAAATTTCATCTGTCAGCATCAGTTTTCCTTCAGGGATGAAACTACTATTATATTTACTGTATATTCTCATATTAGCATAAAGGCGTATAATTTTTGTTGCGTAACTTTTTAAAATAAAGTATGCAGTTGGTGTTGTGCAGACACCTTTCATTGAAAACATTCAAGATAAAAAATCTATAAATAGAATCAAAAGTTATGCTAGTGTTAACCTGTCATGTCAAAAATAAACTTCAGAGCTCTGAATTGAATTTTCTCCAATTTGGTAGAGTTTGAAGCCCCAGAAAAGTGCCAAACTGCTGGGCAATATTTTAAATTTGAAAGGACAAAGGATTTGTAGACAAGAAGACTGGTATTAATATATAGAAAATGGCCGAGGCGTAGCAGACAGTTCAATTACCTGGAAGCTTATTTTATAATTTTAGAGACGTGATAAGAGAAGTTCAGTCTATTGTGAAGTTGAAGACCCAGCAGTTTGACACTTTGTTGGCTTGTAATACTAGTTCTTCTAATATGTATTTCAGATGAGGTATCTTCACTGGAAATCATACACTGAAACTTTGAAGGATTAGCCTCCGTCTGATTTTCTTCACACCATGTAATGAGTGATAAACCATTTAAAACAATCTTATTGGCTAAGCCTTCTTTAGTCTAAGCGAGGACCAGGATGGTATTGTCGTCAGCATAATTAAAAAGGGTTCCATCTTGAACGGAACAGAGAAAATCATTCTTAAAAATATTAAAAATTGCTGGTCCAAGAATGGAGCCCAGGGGTCGCCCTTGAAAATGAATTTCCAAAAACTGGTGGCCTCGAGAATTTTGACTCTTTGCCTTTTGTTCAGAAGATAGTTTGAAAGTAAATTAATGGATAGGGTCGTCATGCCATAAGCATGAAGTTTGGCAGTGATCAATTAGTTGGGGAGGCAGTCAAAAGCTTTTGACATATCCAGGAGTAAAACTCTAGAGAATTAGGCCATTCTCAAGGGCATCCCTCCAAGTGTCGCATAAGTGGATAAGAACATGCTGACAGCTGAAACTTGCTTTAAAAGCAGATAAACCGTCATGGTATATCTTAGGGGGAAGGTCATCAGCAGCTGCATTTCGAGCAGTTTCTCCAAAACTTTGGAGCAGCTGCTCAGACTGCTTCCAGGGCTCATGCATTTTTTTCGTCCTAGATGGCGCTATGATTCATGATGTATGGCTTGGCTTTGGTCCCTTGCGGACTTTCATTCAATGAAGTATTTACCCCGGGAGTTTCCCGGGTTTGTCAACTGTTGCTCCTGTCGCGGCATGGTTTCACGTTACAAATACGATATTCCAGCATATCTGCGTTATCTTACCTTTCCCTTTGCAGTACACCATGAAATGAATACCATGAAATAAGTCTGGTTAACTTACACTCGAATATAAATCCTGCAAGCGGCCCCTTGTATTTCGTGATTTCATTTTGCTTGACACACTTTTTGAGTCTCTAAAACGAGAGAACTGCATCGTAATGTTACTAGTGGTAGAAAAGATGTAATACTGATGTACATGTAGATGTTAGGTACACGTATGCACTGCGCTGGCCTAGATTTTTTTCTTTTAGTAGGCCGTGTATGTAGATCATCTGGGCTTTACAAACAGGGAAGGGAGGGGGGAGATCACGTTTTGACACAGAATAATTTGCCTCAGTTACATTTCACTTGAGAAATTGGTTTCATCCCAGTCACGATTCACATGAAATAATTGTAGCTGATTCAATAACCACGTGAAATAAAACTATAGTGAATCCCCAATCCCGACCAATAAAAAAAGATCAAATACTCATTACGGAAATGACACGTCACCCCTCATAAAGTTGATAGTATATCAAACAATAATTGTGACTCACATGCCAATGAAAGTATAATTTCTGCGAATGTTTTCCATCCAAAACCCTCTAGGATGTGTTGACTGCACTTTAATATATGTTGGAATTGTAGAAATCTTGCCTTGAGATTGGCCTGTAGGCAAGTTTGCCCGCAATAGTTTGGTATTTTTGTAAAATGGCTTTTTTCGTGTTTTACCAGTCACTGGAAAAGCATGCAGGACTTCATTATACTAGCTTGAATAATTGCAGATAAATCCGAGCAAAACTGCAAAAGAAGATTTGCTTCAAAGCAAATTTGTGTGCCTTCAAAAGTTGTAAATATGACTAGATGAACATTTCGATGTCCAAATGACCTTGACCCTTAGAGGTCACATGCAAGTTACAAAAAATTAGCAGCATTGCAATACCTACAATGTGAGTTCAATATGATTAAAATTGGATGAAAATGACCACCCTATAGCTAAATGAAACTGTAAATGGACCAAATGACATTGACCTTTGTGCTTTAGAGGTTACATCTAAATGACAAAAATGTGCAGTATTACAATATCTACAATTTGAGCCCAGCATGAACCAAGCCAGATCAAAAATTTACCAAGCTTTGGCTAGATGAAAATTTCAATGGGCTAAATGACCTTGACCTTTGACTTTACAGGTCACATATATATTGCAAAAATGTACAGTGACTCAGTATCTACAATTTGAGCCCAACATTGTAAAAACCAGATTAATATTAACTAATCAAATAAGTTTTGGCCAGAAGAAAATTTCAAAGGTCCAAATGACCTTGACCTTTGACCTTTACAGGTCACATGTAAATTACAGAAATGAACTTTGACATGATCTTTGACCCTAATATGACCTTTGACATTGACATGGCCTTTGACGTTTACATGATCTTTGACCTTGACATGACTTTTGACCTTGAAATGACCTTTGACCTTTGGTATGACCTTTCACCACGACATGATCTAAAATTCGAAGATATTCAACATGGCTTTTAAAATTTTTAAATCTTCAAAATATTTTCTCGTCTATATTAAAAAGCACAAATGCATGTATAGATATAAAATCGTGCCAAGTTTTAAGTTTCTGAGTGTAGTAGTTTTCTAGGAAACTGACGAACAAAATTTGGTAGTAAAGAAAGAAAGAAAGGAAAAGACAGAGAGAGAGAAAGAAAGAAAGAAAGAAAGAAAGAAAGAAAGAAAGAAAGAAAGAAAGAAAGAAAGAAAGAAAGAAAGAAAGAAAGAAAGAAAGAAAGAAAGAAAGAAAGAAAGAAAGAAAGAACAGAATGTCAGTGTTGGCATATAGCAGAGTGGACACTTCTCAAGATTTTCCCCTCAATTTTAACCCTGGATCACTCTCAATAAGTTCTATGTTTTCATACTAATAAATGAATTTAATTGAGCTACATCTGTCCGTAGGCCTATATGATCAAAATGGTTTTTCCTCCATGATTAAGATAGCATAACGTAGCCAATCAGACAGTCTTTTTTGCAGAATCTCAAAGCCCGCCATCTTGACGAAATTTTTACTTTCACTGCGTGAACGTAGCTCTACTTATTATCATCATCATCTTCGTCGTCATTATTATCATCACCGTCCTTAATTGTCGCGAAATTATCGTCAGCACAATAAACGCGCTCGTCAAATTATGACTGCAGTCTTGTTTGATTCCGTGGTCCCAAACTGTTGTTTCCTGGCCATTTTGTCTGCATGTATGGTTAAAAAGTATTAATCCTTTTCTTTTTTTCCCACCCGCATTAATTTCTGTTGTCAAAGGTGGAGGTGTACTGCAATTATGGAATGAGTAACATTGAAATAAATAAATGAAGTTCAGGTTAGATCTACGGTTTATCTTGCAAATTTAATTTTTTGGCGCTATATCGACAACGATAAATTCATTGGGAAAATTTGATAAATGTACTATCACAATACATTTATGTTAGTTCATGTACCGCCAAAAATTTTAATTTGCAACATAAATAACATTGGAGGCAGTGACGCACTGCCATTACACATTCTTTGTTACAAATATGTATGACAATTTTAAGAAATGAATATCGTTTTGTGTTGGTGTAAGGGGCTTATGACAGCGGGCATTGAGGCTGACATCGAAGGTGTGGCGTGCGCTACGTCCGATGTCAGCCGCAATGCCCGCTGCCATAACCCCAACACAAACGACATTCATTTCTTATATTTACATTCGTACCTATATTTAGTGCAATTATTAAATAAAACATCAAAATTAATCCATTAAATGCATATAATTACAAGAAACTGATCGTTCCACGTGTCACATGTTTATTTCATGAAATACCGATGACAGGAGCTTCATTTCTAAAATTCTATGGGCATTGTTCATTGGTTGGATTGGCACGTGAATGTGTGGCAACATAAGTAAACAAATACACATGGTTAGGATGCGCATTCATGGCATTATTAATGAAATTACAGTGTAATGTTTTGAATATAGGAAAATTCTAAACCGAATGAAATTATACAATTTCTCGAATTTCGCAGGTATGGACATTTTGTTAGCCTCGAAACCCAAAACTGAAAATTTTCATGTAAAGTATTCTCACCCAACGCTCACTTAGTATAGCATCACAAAATACGACATTGTTATCATTTTTATAGTTGTTCGACACTAGTACTAGTAGCTGTCAAATGTATCATATTTTCAAAAGATTTATAGTAAAGCATGAAACACAATCACATAAAAGATATGCCCTCGGTGCGATACGTAGAACCCTGATCAGGTTCAAAATATAAACAACCCGGACCAACAGCTTTCCTCTGCGCACTCTACGTAGAGTTCACCAAAGTACGCCGGGGGGGGGGGGGCGTTCATTAGTGTCAACTAAATTATGTATTTTAATGGTTAATTTCACTGATGTCAATATGCGATGCTCCAGTTCAGCTCTTTTGTTTGTCTCTTTAAGGTGGGTCTGTAGCAAAATTAGTCTACCGGGACAAGCGAGATTGGAATGACCAGCAGAACGAACCACATAAGGTAGGCCTGATGCCATTCCACCTTCCACCAGTCTGTTTGTGCACAAACGTTTTCATCGCTTCAAGAACTTTGCAAATCTGTCTTCACATTCAATTCGTTTCAGCAGCAGGTTCATGATATTCTTACACACAACTAAGGTCATCCTTGATCTGAACAAACTTACATCTACCCAAACCAGGGACGTGCTATTCGGATAGCACGTCCCTGCCAAACACTCCATCAACTTGGATCCTCAATACTTAACACCCTTTAGGCCTTTAGTCTCCTTAACGGTGTACATTTGGCTGAGCAGCAAACACGGTCGCCTGTCGCGCACGTGCAACCCGCATTCGGTGAACGTACTGAGTGGAGAGAGTATACTGTGCATTTAATTGTTTTATACAGGGTAAAGTCATATGACAACAGTCAGTACGTGACAGTACCTGTTGATGCCATTGGTATTATCATGTCGTTTAGTCACTTTTCTTCCTAATTCAAGATACGTATGTATGTATACGTTTCTATAATTTAGCCATGACTTAGAATAAGCGAAAGGTAACGTAACATCATTTCATAAATTAAGTAACAGAAGTAATTAAAAAGATACAATGAACAAAGCGTCTGCCACAAAGAAATTGGCAAGTCAAGAGGTCAATTTGATTTCTTACCCGTTCCAGCTTGTCTCAGTTGTGCTTTTTCTTCATTTGCCTGGTTCCTTTAAGATAGGTATACTCTGGATATGTGACTTTTGCAGATTGATGATGGTTTTGCACAAGTTCGGCTTGTGATGGTTCCAAGGGAAAGCTTCCAGGAGCTTATCAAATTCGTTAAGGAACACTGCCACATTAACAGACATAAAGGAGATGAAACTGTTATAAATGTAACAGGCCGTTGCTGTTCCCAGCACAGAAAAGAAATTGAATCACATCTTCAAATTCGGTAAATGGGACATAATTTTTCTTCTATTTCTCAGATTTTGACGTTTTATATTATCTTTCTGAGGCATTGTATATGTACATTATTCTACGGATTCGGGTTGTAACATTTCACTCACGGAAATAAAGGAAATTGGGGCTCAACAGGTAAAAGTCATATTCTAAAACTTCAGTCCTATTCTAATATTTTATAGTATATTTCAAATGCATCATCATAGATATATTAAAGTTGATACAATAGTTTTGTGTTTAAATGGTAGCTCTTTAAAACAGTTGTTACAAAATAACTTGTACATACTTTTCCATCTTCAGCTCAGCTGACTTGTCAGTCAGCTGAGCCTATTTTGCGGTCCTCCACCCGTCATCGTTCGTCAACAATTTTCACCTCTCTAAAACAATTCACCAGATATACTTCGAGCTTGGTGGGGATCCACCTCGGCTGAGTTTCTACCACGTTTCTTTAAATGGTTATGTTTCAATGATCTTTCGATTTTCTTTATAATGGGGAGGGAGCGAAGGGGAGGGGGGGGGCATTTTTGGGCAAAATCTGAAAAAAGTCTCTCCGACACTGCCAGACCAATAACTTTGCAACTGCATAGGGGCACTTCTGGAGACCCCTGGACCGTAAGTTGTTCATCATGCGGCGCTGAGATTTCTTTTTCTATTTGTTTTACGAATTGGTGTGTGTGTGTGTGTTTACCATTATCTACATCTCCAAAAACCGTCCCTGCGATTGTTCTGAAACCTGACGAAAATTTAACTTGTGGAAGGGGCAAACCTGTACTCCATGCTCCAGATCCGTGAATTACAACGCATGTTTCGATTCGGGTACTTGTCAGTTAATGCATAAATTCCGATTGATTACCATGTTAGTGAATGGGTATTGCAATAGTAATTCAGTCTTTTTATTTGTCCCAATCCGTGAGCCGGATTAACTTCAAACTTGGTTCGGATTTACTTTTGGAAGGTCTCTTCCAATTTTGTACAAATGGTCACACTTCAATTATATTCGGATTTTTTTTTCGAGTAGTCTTTAACAAAATATACTCCGGAACACGTCACCAATTGCTTTAAAATTGCCCAGGGAAATTGTTTATTAAACATGGAACTTAATTGTTAAACTGGTGGTGATGCGATTTTTTTTCTTTTAATTGGTGGAAATGTAGTTTGTGGGAAAGTTAGACAAGCTCGATCACAAGGTGTGATACTCCAAATTCCCGATTTTTAACGATTTTTTTATTCAAATTAATTGGGATTGCCATGGTAGTTCACATGTTTGCTTCTCCAAAATCGTCATCTAGATTCTCTTCAAATTTGGTGGAGATATATCTTGGGTGCATCTCTACCATGTGTGCTCAAATAGTCAGGCTCCAGTAAATTTTAGCTAACCTGACTTGTCAGTCAGCTGAACTTATGGGATGGTCAGTAATCCGTCGTCCACCATCCGTCCATCCACAATTTACATTTTTTTATTTCTCCAAAACCTTCAGCCAGACTCCCTTCAAACTTGGACGCGATGTACCTTGATAGTTCCCTGTATTTTTGTTCAGATGATCACGCTCCAATGATTTTTGGAATTTTTGCGACTTTTCTTCTGTTCAGTTTTTGACAAAATCTTTTTTTTTTTTTTTTTTTTTTAAATAGCTTCTGCGAAACCGCCAAGACAATTGCTTTGAAATTACTCAGGAACTTTTCGGAGGACCTTAGACCTTGATATATTCATTAAGAGGCGCTCTGATTTTTTACACAAATGTTTGTGTGTCAAAACCTATTTCGATCTCCTATTCAATATCATGACTTAAATTCTTCTGAAACTTGGCAGGAATATGGTCTGTAAAATGGTCAAACTAAATTGTTCACTAGGTGATGATATTTAGCATCTCTGATTTTAACAAACATTTCGTGTTGGGTTCTTATTGGTTAATGCGTACATTCCCATTGATTACAACACAAGTGGATGGGGATTGCAATGGCAAGTCACATTTTTGACTTCTTTTTTCAAAACCATCAACCTGATTCAGTTAAACTTGGCTAGGAATGTACTTTGGATGGGTCTGTACAAGCTTTGTTCAAATGGTTACGCTGCTCCGATGATTGCTTGAAGTTTTAGGAATCTCTTTGTTCATTTTTGGCAACTTTTTAAAATATCTGCAAAACCGCCAGGCCAATTGAATAGAAATTAAATAAGGCACTTCTGGGCACCTCCACACCTTAATCTGTTCAATAGGTAGTGTTGTGGTTATTTGCCGCTTTTTATAAATTTTTGTGTTTTCACTTTTCTTCCCTTTTTTCCAAACCGTAAGTTGGATCCTCTTCAGACTTATTAGTACTGTTAGTGGACTGAATATTCACAAAATTTGTTCTCTGCATGGGTGTACTGTCATTTTCGGATTATTAACAAATTACCAGACTTAGAAAAAAATCGATAAGGGTGCATGTCTATGTTTGCAACAGCGATGATGGTCTTAAACAAAATTGACCTAGATCATGCTGTGTACACTTCGTCTGAAGACACCCGGCTTAGAGCCATTTTGCAAGGTGGTTTTCACCTCCATTTCTCCTTGCTAGTCTTGGATGCAGGGGTCCGACTTGACCTGGACTTCAAACAACGCACAGGAACCCAACCTATTATGTAATCAACGAGATAACACTGTAGTCAATAGATTAGCTCTGGTAAGCTTCATCTATTAACTTTTCTTTTGAAATTTAAACAAAAATGTGGTAATCGTGTTAATTTTGACAAATTGTTATATCGAATTAAAACAATGATCCTAAAAATTGTCTGACAGAAAGTGAACGTGTGCATCTATTTTGTACCCTGAAGCAAAGAAAATTCTAGCAATTAAGATATAAGAAAGTGGCAATCAAGCTGGATGAAAGTGTGTGTGCATTGATCAGCGGCTGGCTTCAAAAAATGTTGGACTTGGGTAGGGAAAGGAGAAATTGGGGTAAAAAAAAATCCATTTTCTTGGTAGCTGAGGTGTACACATCGTGATCATTCTGATATTCAGAGGACCAGTCTGCTCATGGTCATTTGAGCTCAGATTTATTTATTTATTTATTTATTTATTTATTTATTTATTTATTTATTTATTTATTCATTCATTCATTCATTCATTCATTCATTTTATTTTATTTTTTCTTCTCGAAAAACAGTCACTGAGACTGTTCTAAAACTTGGTAGAAAAAGTAGCTTGTGAAAATGTTAAACAAAGTCATTCATTGGATGATGACGATGATACCTCGGGTTTCTATTTTTTATCGATTTTCTCTATTCAATACTTGTTTGTTTATGCATGCATTCCCATTGATTACTATGTAATTTAATGGGAATTACAGTGGTAATTCAAATTTCTAACACGGTGTACATTTTTGTAAGGCAAATAATGCCTAATACTTGATGCAGTCATTTTTCAAGCAAGTACTGATATTCAGCAAGCATGACCAGAAGGGAGTCCCTTCCTTAACATTTGAGCATACCTATACTTGAACGAAGGGGAGGGGGGTGACCAGAATAGTAGACGACGAACTGAACCTTTAAATTTTGTAAAACGATTGCAACATGCAACTGCGTCAAGACACCACCGGTAGCGTAGAGACTTGAATGCAGGAACAGATTGAAACGCGCGCGAAAAGTATTGCGGCCGGAAACATGGAGTGAACTAATGAGGGCTACCCTACAGACATGTGTTTGATCAGCCACACCCAATCACAGCCTGACGCTCACGTGCAAGGGGCGGGTTGGTTGGGGCAATCATATCAGTTATTGATGATATAATAAAGCATAACCTCCTGCAGCCATAAAATTACGGATGTCGTAGGGCATAAGTTCTATTATTGTCATAGCTTTTTCTTTAAGCCCTGTGTCAGCAAACATAGATGTAACCTGGGATCGAAGCCTTCTATTTTGCGGATTAAATACAAAAAACGTATCTGATGATGAAATTGGCCGGGAAAACCTTTCCCGTCCCACTTTTATTAAACTGCATGCAAAATATAATTTTTAGTCAAGCCATCTATGCTGGGACCGCATGATGGAGGCACTCAACATATGTGGCTGAACTGCACTGCACATGCCCGGCAAAGGTGAAAGGGAAAATGGCTGAACAGAGAGGCTTATGATGTTATGTGTCAAGCGCTGAGAACGCCCCTTCTCCCCCCCCCCCCCCCTCCTTTTTTTTTTTTTTTTTTTTTTTTTTTTTTTTTGTGTAAATCAGCAATAAATGTGCTTCTCAGATATTGACTGCCCCTCGCTGACAACAATAAAGAAAGCCGTGGATGATTGTATTGACGGTTCAAGTGTTCATAAGTTTATGGCCCTTCATGCGCTGCGTGGTAATATAGGTTTCAGGGAAAGGTTCACGTGCAGAATGATACCGTTCCCCACTGAAGATCTGATAGTGCAGGATTCCAGGCTAAACTTTTACAACATATCAGATGTGTTATAAGGAAGTCTATTTACGACTACAGCGTCTTTATAAATGAACTTTTCAAAAGCAGAATAACATGGTTCTCGCACAAGGAACTGATAGTGCTGGAATCCAAACTTAACTTTTACCACATGTTAGAAACAGGTACTTTAAACCTGTGACCCTGCAGCCCCTGAAATAACCTACGGTCGGGAGAACCCGACCGTAAAAATCGTTAAGGGGGTATGTACATGTGAGCATCATTACTGTGACTGTGCAATGGGGATATCGCAGAATATTTGACATATCGGCATACATATCGATAATTTTAGACAGTGGGTCATGATTATTCTTAACACCAAAAGGACCTGTGTGGTTTCTTTTAGTGTTGTTAATTTTGACCTTGAGGCTGATATAGAGGCTAATATCCCAGTAATGGTGAATCGGAGGGCCTTGAGAGTTTATTACTTTCTAATCATATGTATTATTAAACATTAACAGGGAACACCTAGGGGGTTTTATTATGTTGCTAATTATCACATTAAAAGGTTAAACTGACTTATTGGCATATATATTGTTATAAGTGCATTCTGTCACATTTGTTTTCGAAGGAGACTCGTATGGTGTATGAGTGAAGATTGATGGTCTTAAACAAAGGTGACCTTGATATTATTCTAAAGTTAGCAGGACCACTTCAGTGTGTACATCCAAGGTTAGCCGAGCACAGGACTGTCACAGTCTTTTTGTCTTTTCGGACAGTAAGGCGAAAACCGTCATGCTTACGAAGTTTTATTAAATACAATAAAAAAATCCGTGGAGATATGCTTTCAACTTTGGCGCGAGACAAATTTTATGCTGTGCCGATATATTGGCCCTCAGATTTGCGCCCTATAGTCAGAGCAAGAATGAGTCAACAGAATTATTGGCGCATGCTGGCTTTAGCTCGGTTCCTCGACCAGGAGAGCAGTTGGCAGGGCAGTGGTATTATTACAGCACTTAACACAATTTTCAGTCAAAGTGTTTTGAAATGAATGAAATAACCAGAGGTACTATGGTAGACGCGCATTTTACATACACTTTTGTGCCTTTTGAGAAAAGGTTAATTGGCAAAATGGACATGCACGTTTCAATCTTGAACCATACCAATGAAAAGTCAGATATAATTGTAATGTTACCATCAATTATAATCCTTCAAAATCAAATTGCCATCACCACCTTAATCGCATCAATATATAAAACCGTACCTTCCGTGTCCGTTTCAGTTATTGCCTATCGCTAGGACACATATACAGAACTTTGTACCAATTTCAATCTTAGTATATTACGTTAAAGAGGCAAATTTTAGTAACAGGCTAAGTCAACTTCAATTAGTGTCTCGTATCTTCAGTGTGTACAGAGCGAGTTTTGGAGCCTTACCCCCGGACACTTACCTATGAGTAACATAACCAATGAATATAAAAAGCAATTCTAGTCGCCCATTTTTATTTAATCCGGAAGATGATTCTGAACAGATCAGAACACAGTATTTTAGCTTCTTGTGCACTGATTCATTAAAATGAAGGCCGTTGTACATCTGTCATTTAATGCATTACAGCAAATAACAAGTGAAACAACAAATTTATTTGTCACTTTTCCTCTTGCGGTAGCCTGTATTGCTATTGTATTTGTGTCTTTTTGCCCAGAACCACTTCCTAGTAGTCAATATCCTATTCCGCAGTTCGAACTCTTTACTCTCCATAAGCTAACCTGTCCCTGTCTAACCTGTATACATATGGAATTACTATTGTCTATATTGCACCACGTTCCTCTGTAAAATTTTGACATAGGCTGTATCAGCCCCAAATAAATTAAAGGGTCTTCAGCGGGTAACTACTCAACATGTTTCGGAGCCTTTTACCCGTACATGTCTCTCTGAGTAGCGGCTCCTTGTCTAAGCTAAATATTCAGCAAAGACAAACCCACATAATAAAGAATAAATAAGAACGTGGCAAATGATGAATTAGCTAAATACGTGAAGTTTTGCTTATAAATGCAGAGCTTCGTTATGAAAGAAGAACCCCTGTCAAACAAACCATAATTACTAAATTTGTATAGTACAGGTTCAGATAACGTTTTGTTTGGAATGTTTTCAGACTTAATATTGTAACCGAACCAGACTGCTTCTCTCGAGCGTTCCGCTATTTATGCACAAATGTGTCAGAGGAAAAAATTTCTGGAGAAGGAATCAGAATATGTGACGGAAAATTATCAAAAAGATTAGAAGAATTTCAAGAGATATACGCAGATTTGCAACCATGGATTCGACTACAAAGGTACCCCTTATGGACGAGATTGGAGAAGGGAGAAAACGGGAGAAGCGGCTGCAAAGAAATCGAATGAAACGACAAACACAACAGAGAAGTCAAGTATACCCCACGAGAATGCGGATTTGTTTCCTTGCTTACTTTGTGTGCTTGGCTCCAATGTCGGGTTTCTGAAAGTGCGTACATCGTTTACTTTGTTCATTCTTCGTAATTCTTTAGTCGAATCTTTGGCCGCCTAAATTAGACCCATAGGAGAGAGAGAGAGAGAGACGAGAGAGAGAGAAGAGAGAGATGAGAGAGAGAGAGAGAGAGAGAGAGGAAGAGAGGAGAGAGAGAGAGAGAGGAGAGAGAGGGAGAGAGAGAGAGAGAGAGAGAGAGAGAGAGAGAGAGAGAGAGAGAGAGAGAGAGAGAGAGAGAGAGAGAGAGAGAGAGAGAGAGTGTGTGTGTGTGTGTAACCGTCCTAAGGAGTTCGAAACGTTGTATATTGAATCAAAGATAAATGCTTTCTTTAACATTTCTGTCTTCAAGATTTTTCACCACAGAATTTTGCATTTTTTTTTTCAAAATAATGATTTTAAATACGGTCTTATTGACGACATTTCATTTTGGAGCGATATCGTGTAACTGATAGATAGATTAAAGCAAATTTTTGAATGGTCATGCAGCAAATGAGTCTGTTAATTGATCATGCCTTAAAAACATGTTGCCATGTAAACGTCGTGATGCATGACACTGTGCCTGCACATTTTTGACAGTTTGGCATGCATATTTGTTCACAAAGGAGTTCCAATCATCTATGTCCCTGAAGATAATATACAAATGTGCTGGTTCCTTGTTTCTCCTGAAGTTGCTTAATTTTCCATATCATGAATTGCATGGTATGTATGCATGTATATATATATATATATATATATGTGTGTGTGTGTGTACGTGTGTACGTGTGACGGAGTCAAGTTTTAATGGTTATTGACATGTTTTTCTGATGGCAGGTTGATATAATTAATGTTATTAGAGTTGGTTCATTAACAAAACAGACATTTCTCTATGAAGTGTGAAAGGTTTGAATACTGTTTTGTGAGTGTTTGAACTGTTATTTGGTTTCGGTGGAGATCGGCGAGGATCGTAAGATCTTTGCCAGGTGAGCTTTGGTCTAGTTTTCTGGCTTTGGCGGCTGTTAGTGAGCTTTGCGGCTGTTGAGATAGCGTGTCTGATGACATACTCAGGTATTTGACTAGGAGAATTGGTTGTAAGTTTTTTCTTTTTGTCTATTTCAGTACAAGGTTGAGCTATCTTGACCTTATATTCTAAGATATATGATGGTGGTAATATATAGAAGTTACTTGCAAAGCTTAAAGATTTTGTAGAGAGTTAATACTTTGTAACCTTCTTTTCTGGCTGGGGACGTGTTAATACATTGCCATTATCTTTTCTATATGGGGACGTGTCCCTTGTGTACTGTTTAGACAGGCAAATTTGTTCTACGTGCCGTTTGGGGGGGGTGATGTAATAGTTTCCTATATTTCATAATGGGGAATTTGATAACTGATTGAATGATACTAGCTCAAGTGGTCCTGTGAATTAATTTTTATGGAGTCAGGTATTGAATTAAATTGAATGGAGCGATAACGTTTGTCATGAGGTCTATATGATGTTTAGATATATTGCAAGACTGCATTATTTTTATTGCAGTATCATGATGCACTCCATTTGAGGAGAGAGTAATGAGCTAACAGCTCAATAAACTTGCACATACATAATTTGGAAGCCAGTCAGCCGTCTGGCAAGGGCCTGCCTTGCCATGCCGACCCCTGTGTTATGTAACTTGTCAATGGAATAAAACCCGTCACTTGATTCTCATACTGTACGCTGGAGTCGTTGATCGTTAAAACGTGGCCGGTTATGTATGTATGTATGTATGTATGTATGTATGTATGTATGTATGTATGTGTGTATGTATGTATGTATGTACGTACGTACATATGTATGTGTGTATGTAAGTATGTATGTTTGTATGTATGTATGTATGTATGTATGTGTGTATGTATGTATGCATGTATGTCTGTATGTATGTATGTATGTATGTATGTATGTGTGTGTGTATGTAGGTATATATGTACTTATGTATATACTTTTGTATTATTGTAAGTTGGGGTGGGGTTATTTGTTGTTGGTGGTGATGGGGGTTTTTTGGGCGGGGGGACTGTAAGCTTCATTACCCCCTGAAAAGTTAAAACTTTCTTTAAGAGTAATTTGGGGTTTGGAAGCTGTGCTCTTAGAGTGTCTAACTTTTTGCCCTATTTCGGTTGACCTGGATAGCTTTCTTTTTCTATTTCTTTTGTCTCAATATTTCAGGTCCAGGAAGAAGACACCATTTCCGTAGAGATGTCCAAGCATGGTGGGAAAATGTTTCTGGGATTAGGATCATTACTAACTGGTGCTAAGGTGTGTGTGAATACATACAAAGATGCAAATATACGTCCTTCATACACATCATGTTGTCACCGAACCAGATTTTCACCTGGTTGTTCCTCTTTGTCAAATAATGGCAAAGAGGAAACGAGGAGGTCAACATTTTTGTAAGCAAGGTTCCAGTGTCTTTGGTGGTCAGTATATATAGGCTCGTATCTACCAGAATATTAGGACCATCATTCTGCTTGTTGCCCCTGTGATTTGATGTAAGTTGATGCAGACAATAGAAACAATAGCTTGCTTTACAAGGTAAATTATTTTTGATCACATAGAAAAGTTTGTGCACATGCAAATTAGGATATCATATATAGCACTAAGGAACCAATAAATCAGAAATAATGACAGAAAACATAACTCTTTGTATGTGCCTTTGTGATTTAGTTTGAAATTTTTCGGCCCCCCCATCAGCCACGCCACTTATTTGTGTAATCTGCAGATGTATTCACATGATTCGTTAAGTAGAGTTGAGTACCGATGGACAACTTACGCTGGGACTGTCTCTGTTCACTTCAGACATATGAAGAGCTGATGGACTTGGCCAAGAACGGGGATAGCTCCAACGTTGACATTCATATTCGGGACATAGAATTCCCATCTGCAGAGGATGACGTGTACAATATAAATCCGCCCGACTCGCTGGCTTTTCTTTTTGGTAAAGCAGCTGGCAGGAAAATTGGTAGGTATGCTCTTTGTCACCACCAACACAACCCCGTAATTAAAGATTTCCAAGTTAAACAAAATGCACCGAGGTCACCTTACAGCTCAAAAATGAAATTAACAGCTTTCAGGGTGCGATAGCTTTGCCGGGGGGGGGGGGGGGGACTTTGATTTGTATGAGCTCGAACAGCATGGAAGCTATTCAGTGTCGATGTTCAGTCTTTCAATATCACATTTTGGACTGAGCCAACAGATTCCCTCGGCACGCCTCGGGCGCAATGCCGCAAAGCGCGCTTAGGAAAACTGTTGACTTGAACTATTATTATCCTTTATAAATACAAACATGGTAGCACTTGTATGAAGTGCCTTTTCACCAGGAACATGAATACAGCCCCCTTATCATAATTCGGAGCAGTTCGTTTTTAGTTCGACTTGAGTCGCAGTTAGCACGAAGCCTAGTCAAAGTAAACTCGATTTTAGGCCTTAGGGAGCCCTAATAGGTCCTGTTGACAGTTTTTAATCTCAGTCAAAATGTTTCGTATCATCGAGGTAAAAGCATTGCAGCATGCGAATACATTCGAGCACTTTGGAGGGGATTTCAGGAGAAATAAAACTACGGCAACGGAGAACATGTGAGCCTAGATGTTAGGTTTATGCGCAAGAGTGAACTGCAAGCCTTATGGAGGGGGCCGAAAGTATTTACGGGAAGGAGGGGGCGGGAAGGTGTCAAGATATGGGGGGTGGAGCTCAAAATTTGACTACCTTCATGGGGGGTCATAATATGACGACTGGTCGGGGGAAGCACAAAAATATAAAATGGTTTAAAAAAACAGAACTACAGTATGCGCAATTCTATGATTTTGACTCTTATTAACAGCAAGCAGACCCTTTCAGAGAGTGCTTACAATTCACTGTTGCGCATGGACATTTTTGCTACCAGGATGTGACAACAGGGGAACCACATGTAGAAGTTGTGTGGACCATAGAGCGTGTTACAACAACCATGCACGGGCCAGGGAGAATGCAGGGAATAACCACATGTGGTCATTAGCTTGATGCTAGCAAATTTCTCAGTGTCATCAAAGGAATTTGTAAATATATAGATATATAGATTATTTCAATATGAATTACATTTTAGTTATCGCCAAATCTTTTGTAATTTAATTTGCCTATTTCCAATTTTGGCCCTACATTTAAAACGTCCATGCCTATAAATGTGGACAACAAGTTGGTGCTTGCATATACCTGAATCATTTGGCATACCTAGTTGAATTAAAACAAAACTTACGGCGAAAATAGAAATTGACACCAGTGGAACATGTGAACTTGCATGACCAAAGTGAAGAGGAGGAACAAAAACATGAAAGTTCAGATGACGATTTCGTGGTAAATGTAGTTGAGGGCTCAGATATTGATGAATGGGATGGGTATGTGAATGACCAGGTCACTTTTGTATCAGCATTGCATACTGTTACGAGGCATGGGCATTTGGCTGGTGCACGAAGAAGACTGTTTAATGTATGTGAATCACTTAATGGTGGGGAAATTCACGATAGTGATGATGAAAGTGAGTGTGACAGTGAGCATGACAATGCAGGGACTGATGAAAGTGATAGTGAAACAGATGCAAGTCAAAATGAGAATGATGACTAAGATGAAAGTGGCAGTGAAACAGATGAAAGTGACAATGACATTGCTACAGACACTGAAGTGGATATCAAAGTACACGACAGTTTCTTTTTTGTGACAAGATCTGGCCGATGAGCAGGCACTTCGAAAATCGTCGTTTGAGGTAAATTACAATATGGCATGCTGCTACAACAAATTAAACGGACACTTATACAGCTATAACGAGCTAAAACTGATGTTTGTATTGCCGTGTATTTACATTTTAATTCAGGTTATGCTCACTCTGGAAAAGTCCCAATATATATTGCACATTACATTTATTCGACAAATTAACCTTCCCTTAACCCCAATCGCACATATATTTTGGATACTACCTGTTCAAAATATTGAACCGGCTCACCGGCACTTGGCTGCCATATTGAAAACTGCAGACTCCGCACCCAACGGCTTGTTACTTAGGAGGATCATGGACCTTAGATAGAAGGTCCATGGGAGAATACAAATGGGACAATCGACGAGGTGACGGGGTGAGGGGGAGGGGAGAGGAGTATATTACAGAGCATCAATAACCATGATATATGCTGCGAGCGGGCAAATTCAAGTTAAGATACCAAGTCATGTTCTAAAGGTACTTTAACAATCGTTTGCCCTGGCAACTCGGAGAACGGACTCCTGGAAACGTGCTGAAAACATTTGGCCGCGATTCACTGTGATTTTCCTTTCCCACAACGCATTGCGCCATGTTTATAAATAGCGCTCACCATGGTGGTATCGTGTTTCATTTGGATTTATAACTAACGGATGATAACTGCTTCAGACACAACTGAGCGGGCAGATAAAAGTCAAGATAGTAAGTCATCTTTTAAAAATACGTTGACGACCGTTTCCCATGGTAGCTCTGAGAATTGACACCTGGAACCTAGCGATACTAGATACTGATACCGCACCACCGTGACTATATGCAGCAGTTATGGCTATGCTTTTTCCCCAGCCAAAGTTAACTGTCCAGACAGGTTGAAATAAAATGCTGTGTTTGAGTTGACTTTACTGCAAAATTACGGCACGTTGACCAGCTTTTTTGTTGACTTCCAACTTTGTTAGAGTTGATTAGAACGACCGCTTTTTTTACAGGTGGTGGTTTGTGGGGCGATTTTGCAGGTCGTTGGTGGCGTGTTGCAGCTGGTCTTGGGCTGTCCAACTGGAGCATTGGAGCAACATTTAGCATGACAGTTCTTGAACAATGCTATAGAATTTATCCAAAATAATTGTTTCTCGTGTGAAGAAGTTGAGAAAATGTTCCAGAGAGTCTAAATTTGCTGCTGCAGAAATTTTCAGTTGGACAGTACTGTGGTCGTTCGCGTCCAGTCATTAACATTGAAAAAGCGCCAAGGGAAACTGGTCGTTTCGACCAGGTGGGGACTGGGATCGGTTATTGCAGGTACCACTGTACCATGATTATACCATACAGAACCTGCCCGGGTATATAAAAGAGAGTGAATATAAGAACATTTTCAAAATTCAAGTGAAATCATTCTTGATGCAGAATCAGAATCAGAAGCTTCATTAACCAATCACGCCCAAAAGGGCCAACAGTTACACAAAAATTACAAGAGATGGAGGTGCCCTCCATCGGCAAATACAAAGGCTACAAATATTACAATCACATGCATGACTGCCATGAGATGGGAGTACTGGAGAGGGACCGCTTTATATATTTATAATTTCTGTATCTTAGTGTTATAAAAATTATGCCTTTGGTACGTATATTTATTTATTTATTTATTTATTTATTTATTTATTTATTTATTCATTCATTCATTCTATTTATTTATTTCAAATTTAGATCTATCTTTTAATTCATAAATGATTAAAGCATTTCAGCTACAAACCTGTGGAAAACAAGTTGATATTTTTCTGATTTCATACTTGCTATTTTCATGTTGTGGTCCACCATGGTAATAAGCCAAGGCAAGATTCCCTAGGTATTTGGTGCTCCCATTTCATGCATCATAGTTTGGTGTGCTTTCAGCAATTATATTGCACAATGCTGGCATATGTGTGAATAAAATATTATCAATCAATCAATCGATCAATCAATCAACATTCGGTAATAAAAGTTAAGTACATTTAGACCTAGTGATTATCTTAATGTTTTTTTCCTCTTGCTTTTGTAGAGAAAATACACAACTTACTAATTGCAGGATAATGTATCTCTTCATTTTCCCCAAATTAATAAACATAATATCTGTGCAAAAATTCCCTAAAGCGTTACATATATACAAGCCAAATCAGTACAATAATGACAAAAATGTTGTCATTTCGTCAACCATGGTGTGTGTGTTTTTTTGGGGGGGGGTTGGTTTGAATTTTTTTGGGGGGGTGGTTTTTTTTGGGGGGGGGGTTTGGGGGGTTTTTTTGGTTTTTTTCTAGGGGGGGGTTTGTTCCATTAAATTTAGGGTTAGGCCTTTTGAGTTGGCTCTGTCAGGTTACCGGAACCACGCAAACAAATTTTTAAGCCTTCGGTAACTTGGATATTTGTTGAAACATGTTTGAAATGGATGTTCTTTCCCCTTTTACACATTACCTCTTTTGACGTCAGTTTAATTCGTCACCTGGGCACAACCAGAGGCACATGTGTGTAAATAAAAAGGCATTACCCTCTAAAAGAACTATAATGCTGTTGATTTATTTTCTTTTCCACTCGGTTGAATAGAAGCCACTTTTCAGGCCTTGACCTGAATTCAGGATATTTGTGTTGCACTTGGGTTTAAAGGGCCATCACATTTTGTCAAATCAGTTCAAATTGATAAAATATGAGGTGGAGTATAAATGTGAGGGATTGTTCGAGCATTTGGGTATTTTCAAACAAAATCAGTTGCATCTCTACTATTTTTTGAGTAAATGATATGAAATTTTAATAATGACAATAATCTTGGGTAGCTTTATTTAATAGGCGTTTAACTAATTTCACCACAGAAAGATGTAAAGGTTCCCCCCCCCCCCGTCCCTCAGGGTGAGTGAGAAAATCGCACACAGTAGTGCAGCCCTTTGACTGGGCAAAGTATCGTTGTACATGGCATGTTCAGGTTGGATGTGGTGTTGCATGTCAAACTTTGAAGTTAAATCTGGGACTAAACATTAACCGTTTAATAGCTGATTGGAAGACACAACACACGGAGGGGGGGGGTTTACAATATGAGGACCAATTTGTCAGGGGGGGTGGGCACAAATTCAGGCTTGTTTTTGGAGGAGGGGACAAAAATCATGATGATACCTTATCTCTATATCCCCCACCCTTATTGGGAGCTCCTTAAACGGTGGATCAATGGATTTCAGCCGATAGTTCGTCGAGAGACCCATTTTTTTATCAGAAAATGATGACAGAGAGCAAAGTTGGAGCTGCATCAGTGCAAAGAGTTGGCCTAATCCTACTCTATGATCAGTGCCTTATCAATCCGTAGGTCTCCCTA
This sequence comes from Hermodice carunculata, assembly GCA_964020975.1. Taxonomy (NCBI): domain Eukaryota; kingdom Metazoa; phylum Annelida; class Polychaeta; order Eunicida; family Amphinomidae; genus Hermodice; species Hermodice carunculata. Next base: position 69,068,144 of record OZ026617.1, read on the forward strand.
TAGGTTATAATATTATAAATTCTACATAATGAGGCCTACAAACCACGCTCTTTTAGCACAGGAACTGTTACAGCTCCGAGCATTCAGGGACAGTCGGGTATTTTCCGCCACTTACTTTATTTTTTATTTATTTATTTATTTATTTATTTATTTATTTATTTATTTATTTATTTATTTATTTGTCTGTTTGTTTGTTTGTTTGTTTATTCATTCATTCATTCATTTATTTATTTACTTGTTCATTCATTCCAAATGTTATTAACTGTAGGAATATGTATGATGGCCACAAAGGAACTTATATACATAGGGCAGTAATCTTTAGATTTTATAATTATGTTAGGGTACATACTTGTTTTAAATATAAAAACTAAAATGTGTGGCTGTATATTGTTAGACGGCTCAAAACTATCCGCCTAGCAGTTGGGCAAAACCCATCTATAAAGTGGGTAAATCCGGCCAACCGTCCGACGTTACAAGGCTGATAGCAGCTACCAACATAGCTGCTATCAGGTAACATTTGCAAATCATAATATCATATCATATCATATCATATATCATATCATATTCATGTATTGTTTATAATTCAAACATAATGTTATATGAATGCGACTCGGACCTTTCAACAGAATATCCATATGGGAATCATTTTCAAACTGGTCGACAATGCTTTGTCCGATGCTACTAAAACATGCGTTAAATTCATCAGGTGAAATTACTGACGGGACAGCCTGTTTGGTGTTCTTTGCAGGGAACACTTTGTTTATCTCTTTCTAAATATGATTTGGTATGTTTCTATGCTCATGTAATATGTTGTCAAAATATATAAATTTGGCCTGCTTTATTTTCTCAATTACTAAGTTTCTTTATAGTGTATAGGTGGCAAATAACTTATCATCTTTGTGAGGCATTGCTTGTTCATGAACAATAATTACGTTCATGCATCATGTCAACTGTGTCCCTGGTAACCCACGGGTTTCTTGCATCTTTTAACCGACTTTCCGTCATTGTAGCCTGTTTGTCATAAATTCTTTCAAATTCACATTTCCAATTACCCCCACAGTGCGGTTAGGTCAAAACCATTATATCCATTAACATTGAAAATGTTGAAAAAAAAATCTGAGCATTCAATATCACACCTGAATTGACCTTTTTCGAAATTCTTAATAACTTTATGTATAGTACCTCTGCTTTGGCTATGCGTATCAGTGTCACTGTGCACAAGCTGTACAAAAGATAATGGTCACTTAATGTAATCTTTACAACGACACATTCAAAACGACCCAACGGTTAACTTTTTAGAATTACATCTTTTATCGTAGACGTTGATGTAGTAATACGGGTTGGTTCTAACATCATTCGACGCATTTGAAACAAATTTTCAAGGTACATTATGGGGTTCCATGCCAAAGATTCATCAATTAATATAATTACAATAATTAATATTCAAATCACCTAGTGATACTAGTTCATTTTGTTTGACCAAAGAGTTTTCAGTACTTTCTAAATTACCATTGAAATATACGAAACTAGCAGAAGGAGGTCAATACAGAGAACAAAATAACGGATTTCCCTTTTGTTGTTGTGATAACTTGAATCCAACAAGATTCAATGTGGAGCTCCTTTTTCCAAATGAGATCGTTTCTTACCTTAAAAACAAAAGAAACAGATATATATATATATATATATATATATATATATATATATATATATATATATATATATATATATATATATATATATTTATATATATATAGACAGACTTGATTCTTTTACCAGGGTTAATGTTTCAGTGCGCAACACTGACCTTCCACCAGGCTGTGGATGACAAAAGAGTATAAATGATGGTGAATAAGAATGGGGTAACTTGAAATATGATAAATAAAAACTATACATAAATGAGTGACTGAGATATAAAATTAGCATGTATAAAATATGACAGCAGAGGTCCCACGATAGAACCTTGGGGTACGCCGAAGTTCATAGCTTCCTCATCAGACAGAGATTCATCAAGTGAAGGGACTTGTTTTCTGCCAGAAAGATAGGACTTGAACCACTGTAATTCAACATTATTGATACTATAAGCTTCCAGTTTTTGCAGCAGAACATCATGGTCAACGGTATCAAACGCGTTTCTAAGGTCTAAAAAAGTAAGAACAACACTTGCTGATATCTGTGTCTGTCTGAAAAATATCTAAAAAATTTAGAAGAGCTGTAGTTGTAGAATAGGATTTACGAAAATCAGACTGGTGAGTAATTAATAAGCTTTGACTAGTGAGAAACTGAAACATTTGGTCATGCACTGTCAGTTATTAAACTTTGAGATATAAGTGGGAGTACCGAAATGGGTCTGTAAATCTTTAAATCACTTTAACAACCATCTTAAAATATAAGAGTGACCCGAGCCATCTACAACCCCTCCAGAACCACTCCAGACTGCAATTATATGCTACAGATGATAGTTAGCGGGTCAGAGAAATTTTGGACACCCGCCATAAGAAGCGTGCTAAGTAAATGAAGATCAATAGCTTTGCCGTTGGCAATTTCAAAAATTGAGAGGTTACAAAGTCAGGACTAGCTAAAGTAAAGTGGAAGGCGACCTGGGCCTTTTTTACTGGTTTGTCAAACACCATCAAGGGTACTTTACCTGCCAGACTGTCACTGGTGCTGGCAAAGAAAACATTGCACATGTTTGAAATTTGGCCACAGTCGGTGACTTTTCCTCGACCGTTTTCAAGCTTGGTTGGGCTAGACGAAGATTTAGAGGGAATAATTTTCCTAAGAGTTTTCTTTAATTCTTTATAATTACTGGCGCTATCCTGAATGGAGGTTCCACCAATTTTTTTTTTCAACTTGTTGACTAAGTTTGTGGTGATATTTTAAAAGTTTTTCAGCGTTAGCTCAGTCAGCAGGAGAGTCAGACTTTTCAGCCTCAGCTCTGAAATAATCTCTGTCTGTTTGTCCCCCATTTTAGCTACCTTCAGGCACAGGTGAACTGAGAGAATACGTAAACTTTGAAATGCTCACCGCAATTGTTTTTAGAACCGGTAATGATCAATTAAAACAGGGTGTCCGTTACTCTTTGTTTTGTCCATGGCGGGAGTTTTCAGTGGTCTAGCGACGGAAAGTCCTCAATAAAAGTACAGTCCCTTGTTGAATTTTTTATTGAAATTTGTCCATGTTAGTGCAGGTAATAAGAAGTCCAAACTGACCAAAATGTAAATGAAGCGCAAGTCGGGCAAACGGCGTATTTCCCAAGTTTTCGGAGAGCCCAAAAAGGGTATATACGTCTAAAATATACATTGTACGTGAATACATTGATGCTGACACATCTTAATTTGCCCAAATGCATTGTGCATGCACCGACGCTAGTTGCATTAATAAACGGTATCAATATGAATTCTGTTTATTGTTTATTGTGGTGTTGTTTTTTACCCCCAGATGATTTCAAGAAGGAAGACACAGCACGGGCCCTGGTACAATTAATGTGCATACAGCTAGCCGAACTGACACATAATATACAGTTGAAAGATGGTTTCAAGATAGCTTACATGTGTGGAGGCATTGGAAACGACAGCCTCGTGAGGGATATGATGACGCTCGAGTTTTTGACCCACACGTTTTATAGGGGTGATGTGAGTGTGATATTATGGCCAACTAGTTAATTTGTTACAACTGATATTCTTGATTTTCATTTTTTTTAAAGACCGTGCGAAAGATTATACAATTTATGAAAAAGTTACTATGTATATTGATCTTGCAATTGAGTGGCTATGTTTTACGTGTGTAAATGTAGTATATAAACTACAGGAATATTCTTAACATTCAGCTTCAGCCTGTTAATACTTTTAAGCTACCTCATTAGCCAAAGAAGCACACTTATTTGTCTACAGTCTACTTACATTGTATACAATGGAAGTACAGTGATATTCAGCATAATATGTGATGATACTACAGAAGCAAACTAAGGTAATTTTGTTCTGTTGCAGGTAGGGCAGCGAAGTATACGTTTCGTTAAACATGGAATTCATTTATGTGCCCTCGGAGCTTTCATTGCGACAAACTGATGATCTCACGAAGTACAAAACCACTCCTACATCATTACATAACTTGAGGAGTTATGGAGCTCTCAAATTTTGGTTTCAGTGGCAAGATGGGATAATCATAAATGTGACATTGTTGACTTAATATATATATATATATATATATATATATATAAAGGCTCTTAGGGATTATAATTTTCAGCAAGTTTTCCTTTAAATAGCTTTAAATTATTTTATTGATATGTAAATGAAAAATTCATGTGCTGCTCTGTGAAGTCCTATATGAATAAACCAGTTTAGAATAGCCATGAGTGTACACTTTGATATCTGATGTTCTTTTTCCCTCCAGTGCTGATCTGGGACAGAAATGTTTGTGTGAAAGAATAGAACCTTGATCCTCGGCAGTAGTCTTGTTACATCATGCATGACGAGGTGATATTTGGATGTAATCACTGAGGGGGGTCATTCACCTTAGTTTGTGACACCACTTTACTCAGTGTAATTTAACATGGGCGTTCGGCTAGTTTTAATGAAGGAGCATGGATTATGGGGTATTTATTTTTTTCTTTTATTTATGGAGTATGGGGTATCGCATGAGGTGTACAATATGGAAATAGAGCTTTCTGCATTAAGCATGTTTAATTTTTCTCGAAATAGTCAAAACTGGCAATTGTAAGCTGATCAGATGTACACTTTTTCCAGTTGAACTTCTACCTTCATTGCCCACATTGGTTCATGCAAGCTGCCATTCGTCGTTATTTCGCCTTACAGTGCCTTTCAGTGTTGTTGTCTGTGTTAAATTATAGAGTCACACAGACTTACCCCAAGCAAAGAGGGTTCCTCTGGATAATGAAGATGAGAAAGCAACTGTACACAGTGGCTCTGCTTGTGGAGGAAAGTCCTGTCATTAAGGTTTCACGGTGTTAAGGTTTCAACATGTCAATGTACAAATAAACAGAGTTATCATTTTGTAGGTCATCAAAAGGCTTAAACACATATCTGTATTATACATCAAAATGTTCCTTACAACTGTTTTACATTTTTACACCAATAAAGACCATAAATTGTGGACATGAATGGGAATTTTTTTTAGCCAATGGTTCTGCATACCTACTTGCAATATCATTGCGCGGACAATGTGATGACTCGTGCTGAACCACTGTGTAGACTGGTGGCAATGTACATACCTTGATAATATTTACTTGAGCTCAAGCTGGACATTGATTTCCAGTATCAAGCTAATGCTTCTGCTTGAAAATTATTGAAAACACAGCACCTTGTATCCCTATGTGTAATATTTTATGTGCACATTCCAATCACCTCGGCCCCTGCATAATTGACTCCTTTCACAGAACCAGCAAAGCATAGAATTTTCTCACCTCCAGCTGACTGGAGAGGGCATCGCGGGGGTGGACACTTGTGGGCAACCGATGTGGGCATAGGGTAATGCATGTTAAAAGTGCCAATTTTCAAAGTAAATTTGAAGTCAATTATAGCAACATTAACATAAATTATAAAACTTTTTGATTGGTATACCTGTCAATATCGGTAATGTACCAGGCATTCTTAATTTGAAGGTGTTAGAAACTTTTAACAGATAAAATTAGTGAGACCCTCATACAGTATCTGTGTACTGACCACCACACAGACAAAGGTGTCAATTGGTTTCTGACAGCTGTGGGGTTAATCACCAGAGTAGTTTGTGGAACCTTTAAACAGAGTACATTTTGCCAGCATGTGCTCATGATGCCACAGCATATGGCTCTGTGGGATATAGCCATTCATACAAGTGCGGTGTTTAAAGAGCAAAACACAATTGTTTCAGTTATGGTAGACACTTCACTGATTATTCAAGCTTTACTGCCCCAAAATAGTTTTAACATATTGTTATAAGTTCAACATTCTATGAAAGGTTTCACTAATAGTTTAGAGGTCATTATTTTTCCATACTTAAAGTTGTTCAGCTGAGATATTGTTTGAAATCTTACCTTGTACTGTAGCAAGTACTTATGTTAAAACTATACAATCAGGCAGTCTTAACCCAACAAAGGGGCTTTCTCTTGGCATTGGAGGTGAGAAAATCACTGGGCACAGTGGTCAAACTGGGGGGGGGGGGGGGGGGGCCTGAATAGCCCATGTTACCGCGGCACAGGCAAAATTCCTACCGTGGAACCTAAAGAGTAAAAAAAGTTGAAAACCTGTTATTTTTCTGCCCAAAATAATAAAAATAGTGTTACTCCAGATAAGAAAAGTTCAAACAAGTTTTCATGCGCCACTAAATACTTCAAAGTGTCAACCACGCCATCGGCTGCACCCACATCAGCTGCAGGCGTTGGTCCGGCCAAGCTCCCCAAGAAGGCTGTATATTTCCACCTCGTACTCGTAGTTCGTTTCTACTCCTCACCATGGACGTATCTCGTTATTAGGTCCATTCCTCGCTAAGGAGAACACACATGAAAGTAGAAAAGAAGATTTGCTTCAAAGCAAATCTTTCTGTGTGCCTTCACAAGTTGTAAATAATAAATACTATAACTTTTCTCCTTTGGTACTTCGCGTTCCATTGAGTTTATGGCTAGATGAAAATTTCAAAGTCCAAAAGACCCTGACCTTTGACCTTTAGAGGTCCCATGTAAATTACAAAAATGTACAGTGTCACAATACTTACAATTCAAGCCCAACAGCAACCAAATCAGATGAAAATTGACTAAGTCGTGGCATGATGAAACTTTCAAAAGGTGAAATGACCTTGACCTTTAAAGATTACATGTTACAAAAAAGGTTCACTGTTGTAATACCTACCATTGGAGTCCAACATCATTAAAATTGGATAAAAAAATGACCAAGTTATGGCTAGAGGAAAATTTCAAAGGTCCAAATGACCTGGACCTTTGAGTTTGACCTTTAGAGGTCGCATGTAAATTCCAAAAATGTGCAGTGTTACAAACATATTGATAGAAGTTGGATTAGTTACCTGTACCTATGATAGTTTTTGAAGATAGTCAAAATTTAAATTTTCAAATGTCCATAATTTGCATAATTTTCAAAACTGTTGAACCTCCCTACAATAACTTAAGACTTCATGTATGGAAGTATAATGATGCCAAGTTTGGAGTTTCTACGTGTAATACTTTTCAAATGAAATGTCGCACAGATTTGCCTGAAAAGAAAGAAAGAATTCCTAGAAAAACAAAATGTCTGTGTCGGCACACAGACATAACTAGAAAAGAACATATATTTGTATGTATGTATATATATATAGTAATATATATATATATATATATATATATATATATATATATATATATATATACATATATATATATATATATATATATATATATATATATATATATATATATATATGATTGTGTCAAAACACTTTCAGAGTCGTACTGAAAAGATCAGTTATGCTGAAGTCTGTCAAGCAAACGCCATTGTATTATAAGGCTGATTTATTAATTTACATAATTAATCATTCATTAACTTGTTTTTGGTTTATTTATTTATTTATTTTTATTTTATTTTATTTATTTGCTTGGTAATTTATTTATTTATTTATTTACTTATCTCTTTATATACTCATTGATCCTGGTTTGCCCTTTTAAAATCTTAAAATGAATTTATTCTTAAGATAGTGTGTAATATTGTCTTGCTTACATTTAAATGTCATAGTTGCTGTATTCAAGGTTTGCCGTTCTTGGAATGATTTTTACCCAATACCTCAACACCTCTGAAATCAACATAATTAAAATTTCTCTTTACCGCTCCAGCAGCATTATTTTGTAATCCTTCAAGCATGTGTATACACACAACAGGACAGTTTCTCCACACATTGTTCCCACTGTCAGTACTAGGGAGAAATGATGGTTTGGTCAATCTTGGTGAGAATGCTCCTCCTGAGAGCTGCAAGCTGAGGGGAACCTTTCTACAAAAAATTCAAACCTGATTTCTCCACAATAAATTCCTACTCAATTGAAAGCCTAGATACTTGACTGTAAGGTTTTGCTCCAAAATGTTTCCATTTAAAACAATATTCAAAGGATCGACATTATTCATGCGTTTTATGTATACCAACATAGCATTTTATTTTTCAGAGCTGATAACTAGTTTGTTCGCTTCATACCATGTGCCAACATAATTTGTTATTCCTGCGGCTTAGCTTGGCCGTAGTCACAGTCTTGCCGATAGTAGAAAAGAAAACGCCATCAGCGAACATATTCAGAAGAGCAAAACAAACATGTTGAGAGAATTGGTTAAAATACACAAGGAAAAAATGGGCTCAAGCACACACCCCTCGGGCACTCCAATACTTAGTTCCTTATCATTAGATTTTTTTCCATTGCAAAATACATTTTGTTTCTTTTATCAAAATAAGACTTAAACCAGCTTAATTTTTTGTCAACAATGCAATACTTACTTAGTTTTTAAAAAAGCATTTTATGATTGCTTGTGTCTAAACACTTTTTTTACCCCCCCCCCCCTCCAAAAAAACCGCACACATACACACCCGTCGTGAGATCATCGTTCATATTCTCATACCATTCATCCATAATTCTGTGGAGACATGTTTGGGTAAAATTAAATTGTAAATAAGCCAACAGATCGAGAGATACAAGGCAATGTTTTGTCCTATAACCTAGTAGTTTTAGTGGACTAAAACTGATCACTCGAAAAGTTTAGCTTCATTTCCAACAACACATATAGGACCTCAGTTAGATTTGTTCATGACTGAACCAAAACCTTTATACACTGGTGAAACTCGACCAGTTTTCCAGTCCATTGGTCCGTGTTCATTCTCTAATAACAGGTTAAGGTAGCGGAGGGGATTGAAATCTAGATGTCTGAACAATGAATAAAATGTATGGTTTTGTGGGTGAAATGTGAAACATAGTTCATCTATGCAACGTCAAAGTCACGGGACCGCTGCGCGCGGCTCAATCCCCTCCGCTACCTTAAAGAGGTACATCACAGACGTTGCCAGTTCAAATGCTTTCACCTTTTAATAATTTAGCATCCGTACCCAGAATATCAATAGCTGCCATCAGGTAACATTTTCAAATGAGATATTATTATATATTCATGCCTTGTACAAAATTCAAACCCATAAATGCTATTCAGACCTTTCAACAGAATATCCATATTGGGATCATTTCCGAACTGGTCAGCAATGCTTTGTCCAATGCTACTAAAATATGCGTGAAATTCATTCAGGTGAAATTCCTGAAGGGATAGCCTGTTTGGTGGTTTTTCCTTGTTTTTTTCTTTCCAATATGATTTGGCCTGTTTCTATTCTCATGAAATATTTTGTCATCATTGTGTGGCGTTGCTTGTTCAAGACAATAATCCCGTTCGTATATCAGTTCAACTATGTTCTTGGTAACTCACAAACTCCTTCAAATTCAAATTTCTAGTTATTTCATAGTATGATTTGGTCATAACCATTTTATCGATTTACATTGAACAAGTTTAAAAATAAATCTGAGTATTCAATATCACACTGGAACAAGCCAAGTGGACATCTCAGCTGAGCATGCCTGGTGAAGCCCAGCCATTATCCAGGCTACATGTCATTAGGGAGAACTTTATTTCACTGAACATGGAAATGTACACAGGTCAAACATGAAACAAAGCAATAAACTGATATGGATGAAAGCTTACCATATTTAGTAGTTTGCTTTTTTTTGTTTTTTGTTTTTTGTTTTTTGGTTTTTTTTTTTTTTTTTTTTTGTTTTGTTTTTTGTTTTTTTTTTGTTTTGTTTTATTAATAGCCTGTACTGTTTAGTTTTTTTTTCCCATTAAAATGAGGCCTTTAATGTAATACAAAGAGAAGTTGAATCCTGGTTACCAGGGTAACTTAACAGGTTGGGTGGGGAAAGGACTCTTCCTTTCCATAATGACCTCTGTCCCAAACAGAGGCCAAGCTTCACTGGGCATGCCAAGCTGAGATAGCAATTTGGCTTATTAGCCTCAATCGAATTCTTTTAGTCTCTGAATTTAATAACTTTATATTCAGTACCTTTGTTTTGGTTATGCATCTATCTATACCACTGTACACAAGATAATGACCACTTAATGTAATCTTGGCAACACCACATTCAATACACATTTACTGGAAAAAATGTGGTAACATGGGTTGGTTCTAAAATCTTTTGACACAGTTGAAACAAACGTTCAAGGTACATTATAGGGTTCAATGCTAAAGATTCGTCAATACAATAAGTAATATTCAAATCACTAGTTTATTTAATTCGACCACGGCATTATCAATATTTTCTAAAATAACATTGAAATACTCGACACTAGCAGAAAGAGGTTGTACAGAAAACAAAAGTACATTTTTTCTTTGCTGTTGTTATAACGTCAATCCAAAAAGATTCAATGTGGGGCTGTCTTTCTAAAATCAGGTCGTTTCTTACCATGTGGTGAATACTGTTACAAATACAAAAGGCAACACCCCGACCTCTTCTGAACCTATTATTTCTGATTAATGAGAATCCATCAATTTTGATTTCGTGATCCATGATGCTATTATCAAGCCAGGTTTCATTAACCCAAAAATATCAGTCTTTTACAATCAGTCTTATTTCTTCTATATTAGTAAAAAGGCTGCACAAGCTTGGATAACCAACTCAGTTTGGTTCTGCTTTGTACCATTTTCCTACTCTTTGGACACGTAGACCACATAACATGACCAGTACTGTGTACAGTTGTATTTATTTATAGCCCTGTTCAAAGGATTGTTCTTTCCCTATATATTCGGGTCTGCTGATACATCTGCAAGAACTGACCACTTATGCAGGGATGGAATGGGATCGGTGCAATGTTCGGCCTTAAGACCATGGTCACACCTCTAAAATAGATGACAAAGGAGTTGTTTACGTCCAGCATGTCCACATTGTCAGCAAGATATCAGCTTGATACGTTGGCATGTAGATTTAACGTGAAGTTTTACCACAATAGAAACAGTTGGTTGACATATGCCCAGCTCATTCATCTTGCCCTTTTGTCTCTGTTCATGCATACCATTTCGTCTGTTGTTTGTGTCCTTAACTGTTGGTGTTAGGCTCCATTGTTTTTCTTGCCACTTTCATGGTGTCTAGTGTCACTCACCTTGTCCCAGTTGGTTAAAACAACATTTTGTTCATGGTCTTATACATCAAATTTACTCGTACTGATTACATCAGTTTGGGACTAGGAGTCTAGTGGGACCCACAAGTTTTGGGGGCTGATGCAGAATAATCCGCCTTATGATTAGTTATTCTGTAATGGTTTAGAGTGTGAGAACGCACCAAGGCACAAGTCCCTGGCATATGGACACCTGAGGGGCTCAAGTGTATCGTGTCTCCAGCCAGGTCACACACATTTACATTCCCATCTTGAAGTTTGACCCACCTGTCAATGTTTGCAAGGATGCAAGATTCTTGCTCACAAATGGCTTGGAGGTTTGATGTTCACTTGCTGCATTTTTTATAGTAAGCCATCATCTATTCCAATCTGAGGGCAAATACTTGAATGGTTACAATACCATTTTTTCGGGACTTTCTCTTCTTAGTTTCGTCAGGCTCTTTTATCAGAGAACTTCCAATAAGAAGCATTAGGTTGCTCTGTTGGTGTATATAATTGTATATCTATACACAGAATGCTATGCGGATGAGAAATGCAAGGTCAGGTAAGCATTTGCATTTGCCGTCACACAAAATTGATTTTAAGGACACATAATTTCTATTTTGTATTTTATATCTCGTGTCAGTAATGACCTCCCTATCATGGTGCATAGTTAACAATGACCTAAAGTTGTCTGATCAATTACAGATATATCCACGTAACATAATTCATAGCCATTTCATAAAAAATAATTTTGATTAATTGTAAATTATGGCAGCCCCCTGCTGATGTGTTACGAGTGCATATAGCATGGAACAGCACATGCTTTAGATTGAGATTATCAGGTACATTTCAGAACGAAGCAATGGAATTGTATAGTTGTAAAAGCTTTAGTAAACAGGAAATAAAACCTGCTGGAATTGTCTCTGTGCAAGGGTCCATTCGGCGTGGACATCTTCTACAGACAATTATTTTCCAAACCAACATGACTGGGGCTACTTGAACTGACAAATATGAACGCACAGAACGTAGGTTGCTAGGCCTATGGCCCTGACATTGTCAGCATGTCCCAATAAAAGGGGACATGGACTTCTAAATTGGGTAACTTAAACATTTGTTGAAACATGTTTAGAATGGATATCCTTCCCCCCTTTACACATTACCACCTTAAATCAGTTTAATTTGTAGCTTGGACACAGCCAGGGGCACTTTTTACCTGAATAAAATATAGGAACATCATATAATTGCTGTACCATTGAGCTTTGTTACAAATGTGAAATCAGTTGACAAAGATGAAAACATTCTAATATGACACACCATTGTCCATTTGAATTTTGATGGCGGTTTATATTTACTGATTCCGGGCCCAATTTGTAAGTTTGCCGACTTTCACCTATTACAGTCTAATTCTTCAAAGTAATTTAATTAAGAAATCGGGGTTGATTTTGTGTGTGTGTGTGTTATGGCATAATGACACATGTGATTGAAGCTGGCATTGTTGGCGTGGCGCACGCCAGTGCGTCTCGCCCAATGCCAGCTTCAAACACCCGCGTCATTATGCCATTGCACACACAAAAGCGACCCTAGTTGATTGTATTTACATTTTCCCCTTAATGTTTCTGCTCGATTACACGAAATTTAGATATTTAATACATAGAATTAAGAGAAGCGACCAGAAACTGATTTGGCCAGCATGTTCAAGTGTTACGTTCCGGAAGCCCAGGGGCCGGATGGGCGTGACTTATTGCAACTACCAAGCAAAACTCCTTAAGTTAACAGCTAACAGCATCGCTCCCAGCTTAACTGAACTGCCCAGTTGCTCTCTGGATTCAGGCAAATTCCCTAAAGACTGGAAGCTTGCAAACATTTCGGCTATTTTCAAGAAGGGATCAAAGCTTGACACCAGCATTTATCGACCCATCTCGATACTCCCGGTCATTTCCAAAGTTATTGAAAAAATTGTTCACCAACAATTCTACAACTTCCTTGCAGAATATGGACTGTTGTGTCATGCCCAGTCAGGCTTTCGTAAAGGCTATTCAACCCAAACGAGCCTCCATCATCTCACGGAGTTTATCTATGATGCTCTTGACAAGAGTGAGGTTGTTGGGTTAATGGCATTGGATCTCAAGAAGGCATTCGACACAGTAAACCACCAGATCCTGCTGCAAAAACTTGAACATTATGGTGTACGCGATGTAAGCCTCAAATGGTTCAAGGACTACCTGACGGAGAGGACTCAAATATCGTATATCAATAATACGAAATCCCAGGTTTGTCGCATACTTACTGGTGTGCCCCAAGGCTCAATCTTGGGGCCACTAATGTTCATCTTATACGTAAATGACTCACCTGGCTGCCTCCAGAAATGCAAGGTAAACATGTATGCTGATGACACAGCTTTTTATTGTGCGGACAAAAACATCAATCTTGTGTCTTCAGCACTCAATGAGGATACCAAAAATGTGTATACCTGGTTATGTGCCAACAAGTTGAGCCTACATATCGGTAAAACCAACAGCATCCTGATATGTAACCACCAAAAAACTAAGATACCTAGATACCCCTCACCTCAACATCAATGTAAACTCAAGTCCGATCGAATAGGTGGATGAGCTGAAGTATCTAGGTGTAGATATCGACTCGCGCTGCAACTTCGATTCCTACACATCAAATCTTGTGAAGAAAATAAACAAATCACTAGGAATCATGAAAAGGTGTGCCATGCACTTACCACTGGAAACCAGGAAGACCTTATACAACAGCCTTGTTTTAACACTTTTTGACTATTGTTCCACTGTATGGAGTTGTACATCTCAGTCAAATATGACTCGCTTACAAAGACTATAAAATAGGGCAATGAGACTTTTTCTAAATGCAGCTCCAAGAACTCGTATTGAAGACATGCTAAACAAATTAAAATGGATGAGCACAAAGCAGCGACTATTTTATAACAACATGATCTTGATGTGGCGACTAACTTTATGATTGTGCCCCCCCCCCCCATATCTCACGAAACATGTTTGCTTTGTCTCTGACCAGCAAGATTACAATACCAAAAGTGCAACAAATGATAATTTGTTCATATCACGTGGCCACAGACACTCGCTTTTTAAGGAAAGGGCCTCTAAATGGAACTCTTTAGTAGACAATTCGAGAAAGATCACATCAGTTCAGACTTTTAAAAGAAATTTGTCTAAGTATGTGGTATCAAACTGCTCAAAGTTTTAAGCTAACCCCCCCCCCTTTATGAGCGAACATTTTTTACCTCAGTCATATGGTATTTATGTTATCCTGAGTTTTACTGAGCAGTGTACTTTAATCCTTTTACTGCAGCCTGCCAGTTTTTTGTGTATATCTTGTTTTATTCACTGTTTGTGTATATGTTTTATGGGCATAACGTAAAACAGCCTGTATTGCTGGTGTTATTTCCCAATAAAAACCTGAAACCTAAACCTGGATTAAACTTACAAAATTGCCAATAGTAAACAAAGCAGAAACAAAGGCCCGGTACCGTGCACGGATTTTCAATTATAACAATAAGGTGGCCATCTTGACTTCTCGAAGCAAGGTGATCGCACCAGGTTTTTCCGACAAAGATTTTGGGTATTTTTGACACAGAACATTTCATCCATTTATATATCAAATAAAAGCTATGAATATGAACTTTGTTATTCCAATACTTTGTAACATTCTTTTTAATACTTCCATGACTTTGAGGCTCCAAACAGGTCGCGGTTTTGCCGTTCCAACTTTCTTTACTAAAAAAAAACGCTATCCCATAATACTCATAACTCAATGAAAGCTTGATGGTGATTGGCTGATTTTTAAAATCTGCCTTACGTCAGTACTCATTTATTTAAAATTTATTAATGGATTTACAAAGGGGTAGTGAACGCACCATCCAGGCAGAGGTGACACCATATGCCATAGAGATAATTGATATAGATTGATAGCAGCGCCTCTACTGGATGCTAATATACTTAATTCAGAGAGAAGGTGGGTTGAAGCACGGGATATCGATGAGCATGCCGCTGTGGTGTTATTGATAAAACTCTAGTTAAATGTGGCGTAAGAAATGAAGGAAACTAGAATAAAATTGATTTGCTTGTCAGCAAATCACTCTGTGTACCTAGAAAACTTTTAAAGATTGCCTATTCAGCATTTATTTAACCCTGCAACAATGATTTTTTCATACAGCCATGTCAAAAACCTATAAATTGAAGTTTGAAAGGCACATCAATCTATTACAGTTTTAAAGCTGTTTAAGTTTTGAATTATGTGTATTTGCATAATTCAAACTTCTGTGATTCATTGATGCAGCTATCCCACAAATCTATCAATTGAATTTTGAATGACACCTCAGTTTATAACAGTTTTGAAGTCATTCCAAAGATTCAAATTTTGTGTTTTCATCTTGTGTGCATAAATAACATAATAACAAGACGCCTGTGTTCACAAGCGGACTTAATGATTCAGGATGTAGAGTTAAAATCACACGTCCGACACCCTTTGCGGTTGGGACCCAGCTCGAAGTATACTCCCGACACATAGTTTGTTTCTACCCTTCACAAAGGAGAACAGGCATGAAAATATCACACAAAACCGGATTTTGCAAAGCCACATTTCGGATTTCAGAACCATGCTTGTGAAATATCGGAAGGCTATAAGGACCATCAAAAAGTAAAACTGAAACTCAAATTTCGAGTTTTTTCTCGAAATTTTGAGTTTCATATTTATTTTTTGTGGTCCTTCTAGGCTTCTGTACGAAATCGTTATGGCTATGAAAGCATTGTGCGCATGGTACACTTTGACCCTGTCCTAGTTGTCCCGATGAATTCTGGTCACATCGTCCCAAAAACTGACGCTTTTACCTTGTTCCCTGAGACGCATTTTTTAAAGTTAAAGGCTTACATGGAAACTATGGCCAGCAAAATCCAAGAAGTCGGAGTGATGGCACTGCCATTTGAAACGGTTAAGTGTTCCCCTGGTTTTTCCATGGACATGGGTAAGTATTTTATCACGGACTCTGCGCCAAGTGCCACGCAAATTCGGTTAAGTAAATTCTGTAAACACTCAATATCACTTTTTTGGCTTATCACAATAGATCTTACCACACATGTCAATCATCTTTAGGGATCATGTCAGTTCCACCTTTAACGTCATACTGATAGGACCGTAGGGGGTGGAGGTCGGGGAGGGGGGGGGGTCTGGAGCTACGGATGTTAATTTCATAAAACCGTGACAAAAACTTTGTAGATATAAAGATTAATTCATTTAGGTCTATTTTTGGGGTACATTCAGCTCACATTGCCCCTTAAGTGTACTTTGCAAAAGCATACACAGCTAGCTGTATGTTGTGTAAAGTACATGTGTAGTTAACATATCTTTGTCACCACTCTGATAGCATAATATATTTTTCAGGTACTTTGGTCAATCGTGACAAGAGCATAGGCTACAATTTGGGAAAGCTTTTGACTAAGTACTCAACTTTACACAAGAATAAATAAAAGGAACCAAAACAACGTAGGTTAAAATATGTACTCAAAATATCACCAAAAAAAACATCAACGTGAAAGTAAGATCCTAGCTGTATTTTATTTGCATGATTCACATAAAAAAAAATCTTCGGAACAGCATGTCCCAACATATGTGTTCAGCGACCATAATAATAAAATGAAATCCTGTTTTAAACAGTCCATGTACTTATACCTTATAGGCCATACTAAATGCACTTACGAAAACAGCCTACACTTTGAATAGTGTGTTAAAAGGTTTTGTGGTGCTCTATGAACATAGACCTACACATGGGGATTTTAAAGCGAAACCCTGTGCCGATTATATAGTTTACGCGTCTCTCAGGCCTCACGGTTAACATTTATGTGGCATGTCGCAAATTTGTGAGTTTTAAGCTCAGCGACGGTTTTGAATGTTTTGGGACAATTCCGAAAGCCACAAGCGAACTTCTGAACTACTGCTGTGACTTTCCTGTTGCTTGTCGCGGGTTTGGATCCCAATTTACAACAGGGTGTAATCGCGCGTCACAGGCATCATACACATGGTCATTGTCACAGAAAGATCATTTTGACGCTAAGGCAGAGGGGTGAGAGTGTCCAAAAGTCTAACATCGTATGACGTTAACTGCAATGACATGATCCCTAATTAATGGCTCACACCTGTCTGACCATGTACGTTACCGCCGTGTTCACATGTGGCCACTCGCCATATTGTCAGACAAATTTGCCATCAGAAGGATCATGTACAAAGAAATTGGCTGGAGAAAAAGTCCAGTTGACCATGGTAAAGGCTTTTTCGGTATTGCCTGTATGTATCCGTCCAGTTCCTGAAATGTTGACCACTCGGAACACGGTCAAGTGTGCTTTTGTGCCGTTTCTTGACCCTACACTCAGTCTGGCGCGTTGCAAACTTTGGATCCAGTCGTGTGGAAGATCACAACATCGGAACCTAAACACGATAACAAGACACACTTTTGTCTGTGCTGAGGCAAATTCATTTTATTGCGTTTTATATCTTCATTGTATGCACTTAATGAGTGGTTTCTTCACTCCCGCAACCTTCATTTCCACTTCCGTCCTAGCAAATATCCTTTTATAATAATGATGGTGATGATAATATTTATAATGATGATAATGATAATAAATAGTATTATAATCATCACCACTACCACCACCACCATCATCATCATCATAATGATCACCCTTAATTAATTGTCGCGAACTTTGCGTTGGCAGAACAAACGTGATCGTCAAATTGTGACAATAGTCTTGTTTAATTTTAAATCCATGGTTCAAAACTGTTGTTTCCTGGCCATTTTGTCTACATTTGTGGTTCAAAAGTATTTATCCTTTTCATTTTTTCCCACGTGTATTAATTTCTGTTGTCAAGGGAGGGGGGGTACTGCAATTATGGAATGAGACCCATTGAATTAAATAAATTAAGGTAAATTAAAATCTACGATTCATCTCGCAAATTTCAATTCATGTGCCACATGGCCAAACATAAATTCATTGTGAACATTTAATAAATTCAGTAACTGTAGTCAGGTTCAGACATCATTGAACTTTTTACAGAAGAAACCATATGGAAGGCGATGGTATACATTGGAAGCATTTGCTCTCTATCATTTGTCAGTTTTTGTTACAAAATATTTATGAAAATTTTAAATAATGAATAGCTTTTGTGTTAGTGTTTTAGGCTTATGGCAGCGGGCATTGAGGCTGACATCGAAGGAGTAGCGTGCGCCACGTCCCATATCAGCCACAATGTCCGCTACCATAACCCAGAACCCCAACACAAACGATATTCATTTCTTTTATCTTCATTTGTACCTATATTTAGGGTAATTATTAAATATGACATCACAATTAACCAAATAAATGCATATAATTACAAGAAACTGATTGTTCCATGTGTCACACGTTTACTTCCGGAAGTATCATGGCAGGAGCTGGATTTCTATGGGCATTGTTTATTGGTTGGACTGGCACGTCAATATGTGGCAACATATGTAAACAAATTGGTTGGGGTGTGCATTCATGGCATTATGCGTGAAAATTGCAGTCTAATGTTTTGTATAGGAGAATTCTAAACCGAATGTAAATATAAAAAAAAAATGATTTCTCGAATTTCGGAGGTATGGAAGTTTTGATACCTAGAAGTCCAAAACTGAAAGATATCATGCGGGTGTAAAAATATTCTCATCCAGCCCTCATTTATTTTAGCGTCACAAAAAAGGGCATTAGTATGATATCTATCATTGTTCCACACTACTACTACCTATCAAATATATATTCAAAACATTTACAGTAAAGCATGATAGCAGAATTACATTTAAGGTACACTTACCATGTGATACGTGGAAAGTAGGTTGAAAACATAAACATCCAGGTCAACAGCTTTCCTCGGCACACTCTGGATCCATTGCACCAAGGTCGGGGGGGGGGGGGGGCTGTTCATTAGAGTTGACTGAACTATGCATTTTCATGGTTAGTCTCACTGATGTCAATATGCGATGCTCCAGTTGAGCTGACTTTTTGGTCTCTTTAAGGTGGGTCTGTGGCAAAATTAGTCTACAGGGACAAGCGAGATTGGAATGACCAGCAGAACGAACCACATAAGGTAGGCCTGATGCCCTATCACCTTCCACGGGTCTGTTTGTGGACAAACGTCTTCATACGTTTCAAGAATTTTGCAAATCTGTCTTAACATTCAATTTGCTTCAGCAGCAGTTTCATGATATTTTTACACACGAACGGTCCCTGCCCAAACACTTCATCAACTTGGATCCCCAATATTGAACACCCCTTTGGCTTTTAATTTCTTGAACGGTGCACATTAGGCAGAGCAGTAACACGGTCGCCTGTTACGCACGTGCAACCTGCATTAGGCGATCGGAGTGAGTGGAAAGAGTTCTTAGTACCTGGGTCATTCTTGGCCGTTCTCCTATCTCTAAAGATTATCCTGCACGAGTTATCCTACATGGGCATGAAGGATAAGGTTTTAATTGTAATCCTTCATTTGATTTGTCACTTATTGGTTTCAAGTAGTAGACAAACCAATAAGAGGCCATGGTGCATTTAATTAAATACCAACTCCTCCCACTTTCTAAGTGGCGCCGTTTTCACTTATTTGATTGATTTCAACATATTTTATTTCAACAGAAAAGGGATTGGAGAACAAGCTTAAAGCTTATATAAACTCCTCTCCTCTTCACTTATTTCGCCGACAGAACTTCGATTTGGTACATTTTTGCCCTTTTTGGACATAGGAGAGAGAAAATCCAGTATGGGTAGCACTTTGTGGATAACGTTGGAATCACTCGTTGTTGGATTTTCATGTTTTCGCTCTGCTCAGCCTCGCGAAAACATGATTTTTACGTTTTATAGTCTGTGAAATGGCTTCCACTGTGCGTTTCTCTGCCTCGCGAAAACATGAAAATCTAACAAATTGTGATGCCGACGTTATCTTCAATGGGCTGCTCATATTGGTTTCTCTATTTTTCACTATCTAGCTACTTTTGCACAGAATACATTGTGAAAAAAAATTTGAGACAGCACAAAATGAGCATTTAACCACAGAGAAACGCACAATGATAGCCATTTCACAGACTATCAAACGTAAAAAGCAACTAGGGCCTACTCGGGCGGCGCCTGATTGGTCATCAAATGGTTCGATATGACGGATTAAGTATTGGAGCTACCAGCAGAATAGTTAAAAAAAGTGTAGACCCATATCTTTTACATGGATTGCGAAGCAGGCCAAGCCTATATTAATCACTCTCCATGGCACAGATCGTGGCGTATACTTCCTACCTACATGTTTGGTGGAGGAAACCGAAGGACTCGGAGAAAACCACCGTGCACAGTCAGAGTGGTAGGAACTCTTTCAACATGCTTCCCCGGCCGTGAATCGAACCAGGGTCGCAGAGGTGGAAGGCGAGCGTGTTTCAGCTCGGCCAACCGTGCACCCAGCAGAATAGTTGTCCTAATATTCTGGTAGATACAAACCCATAGATAATGACCACCAAAGACACCGTCTCCCGAAGATGATAAGTAGGATTAGGAGGAAGAAAACAAAACAAGCAGCTCCAAATGCTGCTTTCCTGCATTGAACACCTTTTGCTGCCCGGTCACATTTAATCCATATACCAAAAAAAAGTTTCATTACGATCCAATCTCTCAATCCCTGCCTGAGAGGCTCAAATTAAGTTGTCTGGCGAATTTTAATTCCTCGAGGAGCCTCTTCATTCCAAATAGATTAAAAAAAAAAAAAAAAATTCCTTGTACGGAAGTGACACCAACATACGCACTCGAATTGTTTCCTTCAGGCTAATTAATCGCCAGGGAATAAATTTGTAGTTTTATTCACTATATTCTTTTATAATGTATGCCGGCGTCATTCTGTTCAACGAAGTTTGGCTTATCCGGAATGAAGAGGCTCCCGGAAAAATTAATGAACCAAAGTGGACTGAAATACCGTAGACAACTCAATTATCAGGCGGGTATCGAAAGAGTGGAATGTGACCAATCTTTTGGAACAGAGATGATATATGTTGGGGCAGCAAAAGGTGTTGACTGCAAAAAAGCAGCATTTTGAGGGCGTTGTCTTGTTTTCTCCCTACTTACCCTAATCAGTGTCTCCGGTAGACAGTGTCTTAAGTGGTTACTATTTAGATCTATGGGCTTGTATCTACCAGAATATTATGACAACCATTCTGCTGGTGGCCCTGTGATTTTTAGCCTGTGCAAAATGTTATACCTGGGGTTTCATGCTGATTTGTTTCAAGCAAAATTTCTAAAACTGTTTAAATCTAATCTCATATCAAATGATTCTTATGTCATAATTGACCTGTTCTCAAATATGACAGGTGCTAATGCTGTAACAAAATACGGTGTCAGCAGTGTAACAGGTTGCTTTTAAAAAAATGATTAGTCAATAAATCAGTTAGCTACTACGTAGCACTGCTTGCAGTTTGTGGAGGAGGGCCAGAACACACAACAGGGGAATCTCGAGTGTACAAAATTTCCTCTTTTAATCCGATAAAACTTGCGTTAATATAGGATATTTTTATTGATAGCCAGTTGTGTTATGCTTTGGATTTGTAACAACTATAAATTTCATACAGAAATTATATTTTGAAATACAGAAGACACGAAACTTTTTTGTTCTGCCCCAGGCAAAAATTACAAATGGTCACCATTGAGGGAGCAATGATTATATTCTTAAATACACCAGTGGTGTAACATGTCAGTGCGGTTACCCCCTAATGGTAACATATGTGACATAAGTACGATTTCCAAGAAGGATATAACTCAATAAATCTTTAATCCATGGGTGTAATGTGGCATGTTTTTGTTTAAATTGCTGGGAAATTATATTATAATCAAAAGCACAGGAACAATTTATAGATTAAAGTACTTTTATCTATCTTTATAATATGGATGTTCATTACATCAAACCTTTCTTTATTTTGGATCAGAAAATAGTTGAAATTCACTAGCTTGTGTTGTACTTTGCCAATGGTGTTACATTAAGGAGCTTTACATTTTGTGAGTGGGAAATTAACCATGATGAAAGTTGATGTCTAGCTTTTATTTCTACATCATGAACACTAGTATACTGTGCATTCAAGTGCTTATAAGGGTGAAGTCATATGACAACAGCCAGTAGGTGACGGTACAAGTTGATGCCATTGGTGTTATCATGTCATTTAGTCACTTTTCTTCATAATTCAAGATGCGCATGTTTCTATAATTTAGCCAAGGATTAGAATGTGGGAGAGGCAAAGTAACATCATTTCATAAATTAAATGACAGTAGTTGGTTAAAAAGATACAATGAACAAAGCGTCAACTCCAAAGAAACTGGCAAGTCAATAGGCCTATTTGATTTCTTTTACATTCCAGCTTTTTCGAAGTTATGCTTTTGCTTCATTTGCCTGGTTTCGTTTAAAATAGGTACACTTTGGATATATTACTTCTTTCAGATTGATGGTGGTTTTGCACAAGTTCGGCTTGTGATGGTTTCAAGGGAGAGCTTCCACGAGCTTATTAATTTCGTTAAGGAACACTGCCACATTCACAGACACAAAGGAGATGAAACTGTTATAAACGCAACCGGCTATGGCTGTTCCCAGTACAGAAACGAAATTGAGTCACAGCTTCAAATTCGGTAAATTGAATTGAATCTTCCTTCAATTTCTCCGATTCTGACGTTTTATGTTATCTTTCGCAGGCATTGCATATGAATTTCATTCTTTTCATTCGGTTGTCGTAACATTTCACTTAGGGAAATACACAAAATTTTGGGCTCAACAGTTGAAAGTCATTTTATAATATTACATATTGTATATCAAAGGTGTTATCATATATACATTAAAGTTGATACAATAGTTTTACTTTAAAATGAAAATACTATAAAACCATTGTTATAAAAACAACTTGTACACACTTTTCCATTTTTAGCTCAGGTGACTTATCAGTCAGCTGAGCCTATTTTACGGTCCTCAGCCCATTGTCGTCCGTCAAGAATTCACGTTTTTTCACTTTTTCTCCAAAACCATTCACCAGATTCACTGCAATCTTGGTAAAGATCTACTTTGACTGAGTTTCTACCTACGTTTATTCAAATGGCTATGTTTCAATGATCTTTTTATTTTTTGGGGTTGTTTGATACCTGCATACATTCCTATTGATTACATGTAAGTGAATGGGGATTGCAATAGTAAGTCACACTTTTGACTTGACCAAATCTGTAAGCTTGATTAACTTCACACTTCAATGATATTCGTTTTCTTAAGGATTTTTTAAAAAATTTTTGAGTAGTCTTTTTAAAAAAAATCCGCTCCGGAGCACATGCTCAGTCGCCTTGAAATTGCACAGGGATATTTCTAGGGACCCCTGGTCTTTAATTGTTCAACAGGTGGTGATGCGATTTTTTTTCGTTCTTTTTTTTACGAACTGTCACGTTTTTTCGCTATTTTTTTTTTTTTTTTTTTTTTGATGGAAATGTATCTTGTGGGGAGGTTACCCAAACTCGTTCACAAGGTGGAGATACTCTTAATTCATGATTTATGACAAATGTTTTAATTGGATACCTGTTTGTTAACCCTTAAAGTGTTAATCACTGACATAGTTGCTTTCTCATTACCATTAAACATATAATGGTTAAAAGAGGCAAATTCCTCATGAAGATACCTTCCATTCAAATACCAGCAAGCCTTGTCTGAAGCAAAAAGTAGTCTTAGTCAACAGCTTTCCTGGGGACATTTTGCGCGCATTGCAAAATCTTAAAGGAAATATATCTTCTCCGCAACCGCCGAGACAATTGCTTCGAAATTACATAGGGATATTTCTGAGGACATTTAGACGTTAATATGTTCACCAAGAGGCGTTCTGATTTGTTATACAAATATTTGTCTGTTAAAGCTATTTTCGACTTCCTCTTTAAACCATCTCTTAGAGTCTTCTGAAACTTGTAGTTTGTAGGGAATGTAGTTTGTAGAAGGGTCACACTAAATTGTTCACTAGGTGATGATATTCAGAACTTGACACAAAGATGTAAGCCCAAAGTGAATGAAAGTGAATATTAAAACAGAATGATGCCAAAAGATAAAATTAAGTAGCAAAACAGGCAAGTCTAAAATCTGTAAAATGATTGCAGCCAAACTTTCTGGCGATCTTTGGATATCTGCAGTAAAATTAGCAGGGCTAGTCAGAAAAGAATGAAAGTCATTAGTCTTCGAATCAAAAAATGCAATCAAAACATAATTTATCTTAAACAGATATCAAGTACAATTAGGCAAGCCTGTAACTGTTGTAGGCCGCTGTTTGCTACTGATAGCCCTCGTGGGTTTAACCTAACAGAAAACAAGCTAACATCAAATGTCTGAAAGGTGAATATTAAAACCGAATGATGCCAAAAGATAAAATAAAATAGCAAAACAGGCAAGCCTAAAACCTCTAAAGATATTGAAGCTAAACTTTTTAACCATCCCTGGATATTTACAGCAAAATTTGTAGAAATATTAGATCAAAAGCACACCTTTGAATCCTCTGGACTAAAGTTTATTGTTAATAAATTTGGTTCTAGATGCAAAGTCCTGAACTTTAGAACAGGTACGACCAAATGTCAAAATTTATGACAAAATTTTATTATATCCAATAGCTTCCGAAATATTACTGAACGGGAAAGGATAGTTAACCACATTAAAGTTAAACTCATCTATTTAGCGATAGACTTTGATACAAAACCTGTCATTAGTGATCCGAATATCCAAGTCCAGAAACACGTCCTTAAATTCATCTGAATTGTTACCTTCCAAGGGGTGTCTTTTGGAAAACATTTCTTAGCAATTTCACTGAAATTAATTTTGTACATTTACACAAGCAATGTCATCAATATATCTTGCGTTGTTTGATAATTTTGTAGCCATTTGAAAGTCTTTTTTTATGAATCTATCCATATATTTGAATTCAAGCCAGGTTAAATATAGATCTGCAAGTGACGGGGAGCAGTTGCTACCCATTGGAATGCCATTTATTTGTCTAAAAGCTAATGGCCCGCATGATTTTGTGTTTTCACTTTTATTACTTTCTTTCCCGAGCCATAAGCTGGATCCTGTTGAAACTATTTCTATTACATATGAGAACTTTTGTATGATAGAGTTTTGGTCACTGTGAAGCTGAATGTGAAGTTAGTGAAAGAAATAGGTGGTGATCGAAATGGCTGCTATCTGCAGTGGATAGATGACCTTGAAATGCTTAATAGGTTGTCATGGAAGACAAGAATACTGCAGGATTGAAGTAATCCGTTAGACAAATACGATGATGACGGATTTCTCTTCTGTTTTCGCTTTACAAAACAAGCCGTTATAGACATCCTACGGTTGGTAGAAAGACAGCTGCAACATGTGTAGAAAAAAGGAATGTTCTATTTCCCCAGTTTTTGATATCACTGCAGTTCTATGGAAGTGGTGATGCTGATTTGTTTGTATGTACATATAAGCACTGTTAGCAAGGTGACGAAGAATTGATGTACTAGCTTCATTGTACAGACAGCACATCTTTTCCCCACAGAACCAATATGGTAGGAGAGTTCAGGTATCATTTTGTTGTCCTTTTATTTTTACATTGTTTAATGAAAAAGATATATATATATATATATATATATATATATATATATATATATATATATATATATATATATATATATATATATATATATATATATATATATATATATATATATATATATATATATATATACAAACACACACATACGTACGTACATACATAAACACAACAGAAATTACCTGTCATTAAAATTAATTTTGTGTAATTGCGTATGCAAATGCTTATCTGACCTTGCATTTATCATCAGCGTGGCAATCTGGGTACACTGGTCCCTGTCTTGAAAGACCACTTTTTCAAGATATTTTGCTCAGTACTCTCGTGTTATTTGTATCTCCTATGTGAGACCACCTAACTTGAGAGACCACAATTTGGTCATCCTTAGGGGTGGTCTCCAAATACAGATTTCACTGTATACATATATAAATATATATGAAAAACCGAGCTGTAATCGCCTGATTTTTCCCGACTGAGGCAGCATCACCATGCAATTCTGCGTCATCATCAAATTCATTTGTGAGACTGAATATTTGTTGTAGAAGAAGTTGACCACTTTTTGGAACATGGATGACATTACAACACAGTGGGTTCTTCCTCCTGTTTTTCTTCCTTTCCCTTCCTCAAACTCTTGCTTTGCGTTTCTTTTTAAGTTTTTTTCAAGCCTCTCTCAACTGCTTTTTTTGTCTTGATACACTTCTTTTTTTTTTCTTCACAATTCACAGAAAATTTAAATGTACTTTCATGGCTAAATCCAAATCATAAAAATTACAACTACATGAATAAATACTTATAATCACAAATCATGTTAAATAATCTTTGATTTCACAGTGAGTGCACGAGAAATGAATATAGAATAACGAATCACTCAAATACTAACAATCAGATACTCACGAATCAGGCTAAAATAATCTTCGATCTGACAGTTCACGAGAAATAAGAATAGATGATAACGTATTGCGCAAATACCCCTTGGGGCCCCTCTTTAGGAGAAACGTCTTCAGGGTTTACACACTGCATTTGCAAGCTCCGTTACTGGCTGGGTGATAGGTTGAAACCAGCGTTTGTTTGATATTATTTGCCTGGAGGAAAGATGTCATCTCCAAGAGGGAAAATTGTGAGGCATTTTTGCTCACAACATCCTCCACTTATCAGTATCGAGTGCACAATGACTGTAACACTTCGATCATTTTCTTGGATGTGGTATTGTTCATTACCATAATAACTTCCAATCATCTTGAATGGGAGTGAAATTTATGCCATCTTTTTCTGCATAGTCAATGTGAATACGTTGCCAGGGCCTTATTACCCAACTCCATGGGTGCAGTGGTTGTACTGGTGGAGCGTATTCGGCTCCCTGACACGTATCACATGACTGCACATTATCAACAATGTCCTGATCCAAGTGTGGCCACGACACGTAGCTTCGTGCTTGCGATTCCATTTTACATCACCTGGATATGTTTTGTGAAGTCCATCCTATAAACGCTCACTGTACAGTGGAGAGATTACTACACACATTTTCCACAGACCATAGTCACTCTTTGCTGAGAACTAATTTTGGCATATGGCATATGGTTGCGGGTACTTGTCCTTTACATTAAGGGACTAACCATTCGTTTTGTAATTATACACCCTGGGCAGTAAAGGGTCTCGCCCATACTTGCATTTGTGATGTCACTGCTAGTAACAGGAAGCTCATTTGCATATGAAATTTTGAACATACAACTATCCAGTACATCAACTGTGTTTACTTTAGCTGTATCATGTACTGTTCTCACATGGAAGCCTGGGAAAAAAAACGTTTCTGCAGTACCTTCCACTTCTAAACTCAGTGTCATAATTGTATGCAACACAAATAAATTGTTGAGTGCCCAACGCTGCAAACGGGCAGCTGCTAGTGTGGGTACTGCTGCCTTTGGGCCCAGAATATGCAACAAGGGGTGATGATCGGTGACCAAAACAAAATGCCTTCCATATATAAATTGATGAAAGTGCTGGACACCAAATAGCAGTGCTAAAGCTTCCCACTGATGTTGTGCATAATTACTTTCAACCTTAGTAGGCGCTCGTAAAGGGAGTCCTACTGGCCTTTCCTCACCATTTGACATGATATGGTACATGACACTTCCCACGGCATTTGGCGATCCATCAATCGTGACTTTGATTGTAGGGTCACATCGTAGTGTACAAGTACACCTGCATCCAAAATCATCTGTTTTGTTTTCTGAAATGTGCTTTCACATTTAATAGAATGATCCTATTTACATCCTTGTGTGCAAGTCAGTTTGAAGGATGCAGCAATGTGACAAGATTTGGTAGAAATTTTGCATAATAAAGGAGCAACCCCAGATAGGAATTTAACTGCCCAAAATTTCTTGGCATACAAGCATGTGTCAGTGATTTCACTTTAGACTGTGTCACCTTCAAACCTTTGCTTTCTTTGATATGGCCAAAATACTCCACACTTTTGGCCGAAAAGATACATTTCTCATGCTTTAATCGAAAACTGTGTTCATTAAAATGGTGCAGTACTTCAGCCAGCATATGCGAATTCTCCTCCTCTGTTTCCGAGTTCAAAAGCACATCATCCAGGAAACAACAAACTCCATCTGGGCCTTGAAGGATAGGATCCATTAACTTTTGAAATACTGCATGAACTGTGCTTACACCATTGCTTAGTCACTCATATGAATACAGTCCTTTGTGACTATTTATGATCTGGACCTGTTTTGAAACCTTATCAAGCTCACACTGTTCATATGCATGGCGCATGTCCAATTTTGTGAATACACGCCCACCTGCAAGCGTGGAAAACAAATCTTGGACTGTACGCAAGGGATATGGGTCAGTTTTTTGTCACTGGATTAACTGTAATTTTATAATCTCTACAGATTCTTACTGTGTCCCTTTTGGGTACATTCACTGGAACTGCTGCCCACTGAGAACGTTCTAGCTTCCTTATTCCCCTCATTTTCTGAACTTTCTAGTTCCGTTTCCACTGCAGGTTTTAAAACATAAGGGACATGGCAAGGTCTCATAAATACTGGCTTGACATCTGGTTGCACATGCAAATGTGCTTTGAAATGTTTTATTTTACTCAGTCCATATGCTTTGAGTGCCTCATTGAAAGGATCATTGTCAGACACCGCATTCACCTCTGTACCTGGATATACTGTGACTTCCAGCCAATCTAACTTAACCTTGTAGATCAGTTTGTGCCTAACAAGTTGGGATGATCACCTTAAGTGACTACCACAGGCAATGTCCCTTCCTGTGTCTTGTAAGTAATGGGCACTTGCGTTACAACTAACAGTGGCACTTATACCTTGTTGTATTCCAGGAATTTCAATGAAGTTGGATTTAGGGCACAGTCTTCCAGAATTTGGGTATATGTATCTTTATTGATGATAGACATCACAGAACCAGTATCTACGTTCATTTTCAATGGATGGCCATTTGCATTTACAGTCACTGTGTACTTTTCATCACCTGCAGTGAGGTTGTAAGCAGTACCAGACTCACCTGTGCCCCTGTGAAATATACTGGAGTCACACATACACAAAATTTCTGCTGGATCAGATGAGGGTGAATTTTCATTGTCCTCACTGTCAAGGACGTTCTCGACCAAAGTTGCCTGATTTGTTGACCTACATAGCCTAAATATGTGCCTAGCTTGCCACAACCTCGGCACCTACTGTTCTTAAATTTGCACACAATGTTCTCTGGTGATTTCCTGTACAGCCATAGCATGTCAAAGTTGCATGTGCAGTGTGTGTGTGTTTTGTTTTGTAAAATTTTCAGAAAGTCAGAAACCACAAGAACAATTGCTTTGAAAATACATAGGGAGTCTTCTGGGAACCCCTAGTCCTGAATTTGTTTAACAAGTGGTGCTGCAGTTTTTTATGAATTTTGTTTGTATTTGCTTTTCTCAACTTCTGCCAAACCAAAAGGTGCATCCTCTTCAAACGTAGTGTTACTTAATACTTGACACTTTATTGGATGAGCCTCTCAGCCATCAAGCGACATTTTCAATTTCTTTTGGAAGTTGTTGAAGAAGGTGGAGTTGACAGCTGCTTCTGATAATTGATTCCATGAGAACACAACCCTGTGGTAGAAAGAATTTCTTTGGACCTCTGTTCTTGTGTATGGTTTGGCTAATTTCTGACTATGTCTTCTTATTTGTCTATTAGGTTGCTTTAAAAATGCTTTGGTCTGTCTTATAGTAATTGTGTAAATACTTAAAAGTTACACACAAATCAATTTGCTGCTTCCTGTCCTGTTAAGTCCAAAGCTCAATATGTTGGTGACAGAGATTAAGACACCTCCTTTGGACTTTCTCTAATATATCAATGTCTCTTTGTAGCCATGGCTTCTACACCGGAGACCCATACTCTAAAATCGGCCTGATAATTTACTCATAAAATATTGAAATTTTGTCATATCAGTGAAGCATCTTCTGATCATGCCAATGTATACATTAGCTTTATTTACAATGATAACTATAGGTTTCCTTGGGATAAGATTATCTGATATATTCACTCCTAAATCTCTTTGTTCGGATACTTGTGAAAGAAAAATGCCATCTTAGGTATAGAAGCAATTAATACTTTCTCTTATCTCTACACATTTAGTCACATTGCATTAAAGGAGTCATTGCCGAGACCAACTGGCCAAGATATTTAAATCTTGTTGTAATGAATTGCAGTTTTTTTCTGGTATCAATACGCCCATAGAGTGTTTTATTATCGACAAAAAAATCCCTGCCGATTGTGCCAGAGATGGGATGTCATTTACACAAATGACAGTAAGGGCCCTCTAATAGAGCCTCGGGGGACACCACAAGAGAATGGTTTTAAGATGAATGGCCATTCCTGATAATGACTTTTGTCTACGACCATTGAGAAAGTTTTTCAGCCTAGGCAAAACTCTGCCACGTGTGCCAACCTGTTTCAGTTTATGCTATAATCTTTTATGATGCACAGTATCAAATGCTTTGGCAAATTCCAAGTAAATAATATCAGTCTCTAACCCCTCATCAAGGTTTGCGGACCAATCATACATTCATTCCATTTACTGGGTTATGCAAGAGTATTTCCCTTGAAATCCATGTTGGTCGTAATGTATGATATTGTTTGTCTCTAAAAGTTTCAGCACTTCACTGTGGATGATTCATTGTAAGATTTTAACTATCTGACTAGTAAGAGCCACTGGATGATAGTTTTTCAGAGAAATTCCAGAACACTTTTTCTGCAGGGCGTAATATTGGCATCTCTCCATTCCTGTGGGAGTAGGCCAGTTTGCAGTGATTTCGAGTGTTAGAGTGCTGCGGCTACATCTAAGCCAAGACACTGGCGAAATACATTCACATTATATCCTTGAGGCCACTGAACTTTTTTTTTATTTTAGCTTGAGAAGCTTAGATCTAACCAAGTGATGAGTAATGTCAATATCAAGTGAAATAGTGTCAACATTTGGTTCATTTTGAAGAGAGAAATTAATTGGTGGTTCATCAGTAAGAACAGATGTAAAATACCTATTTAGAATTTCGGCCTTCTCCTTGTCTTCAGCAATTAAGTGACCATCATCATCGTACAATTTGGCAACAGTGGCATTTGTTATGCAGAAGTACGTGGTATAATTCCAAAATCTCTTTGGGTTTGTTTTAACTTGTTCAACTAACTTCTTTTCATAATATAGCTTGGCAGATCTTATTGCTTCATCATACGACTTCACTTCCTCTTTGTATAATGTATTGTCAGCAGTGAGATTACTCTATTGAAATTTCACCCAGTTATTTCTCTTCCCAGTCCTTGCCCGTTTAATGCTAGTGTAACGTGCCCAAGGTACTTTATTTCTATAACCTGGTTTTACCCATTTAAAGGGACTAAATTTGTCACATAAATCTGCAATGATACCTTTAAATGATTGCCAGACATGACCGACACTCTTAGAGCTACTGATAAAATCACAGTTAAGATCCTTAATTTCATTATTCAAGCCAGTGTATTTACCCTTTGAAAAAAGAAAAGTTTTTTGCGGGGGGGGGGGGGGACTTAACTACACTAGAAATGGGGCACACTATGTCCAACTAAACCATATTGTGGTCACTGGTTGAGAACGGTTGGTCGATTCCACATTCTGTTACTGAATTTCTGTCACCAACCACAGCCAAATCAAAGATATAAGAGCCCCTGGTAGGTTCTGTAACAATTTGTGTTAAGAGATTTCCTTCTGTGGAATCTAAAGATACCTGATCAATGGCCTGGAACTGGTCATGTTGCCCTTTTTTACATCCTTTAGGTTAAACTCCCTTAAGAGTACGCAGTTCTCAGTGCCAGTGGAGCAAATGGAGCTACAAACTTTCTCCAGCATGAAAGCTTCATCTACCTTTGGCCTATAACAGCCTCTTATAATCCAAGATTGATTCTTTATTGGGGAAATACATACCCTTAAAATTTCAGATCTAACATCATCTTCGTCATATCTTGTTGGATTAAGACACTCCTTAAACATTATAAGTACCCCACCTCTATTGTCTGTCTAGTAATTACCTGGTGAATAGTAATTTATATTTCTGTCCTTTCTGAAGCTGATGTAGCCTTCTGGTGTGAACTACCAACTATCTATCTCTTAAGAAAGCCATGTCTCTATAAAAATTAAGATGCCTCGTTCGGAATCAGAAATAAATTGATATCATTGAGTGAAATTGCTGTACAAGCCTTGTGTATTAAACGTGCATATTCTTAGTGAAAGAAATTCATTGTTATGTCTAACAGCATAAACATATTTACAATGTTGTGGTGCATTATTTTCAACAACTGTTTCTTCGTGATCTTGCCTTTTCGTATAAAGAAGACCTGGTTTGCGTTCTGGTTTCATGTTTCTTTTAACTTTTTTCTCAGTTCTAAACCTTGTTTATGTTCTAGTTGTGTTTGGTCTGGTACAATAAAGATTGTTTGAGTGTTGTATCTGTCAGTAGATACTTTTTCTGACTTTAGGAGCACTTTGTAAAATCTTTCATTTGGCATCTACGGACTTTACTGGGATCCTGATGGACCTATATATGACATTTGAGCTGGTTGTTGGGGTATGTGAATTTGAGGCAGATGATGCAACATTGTCACCTGAAGAGTTCTCATTTCCAGAATCAGAAAGAGCAGGTTAACCATTTTTGGGCTTAGACCCAGTCTACTGATTGAGTCAAACTCCACCTCCTCACACCCAATGTCTTTTAGTATTTGGGTAATGAGAGATTGATCATTTTCCAAAGACGTTTCGGATGCCTTTTATAACTATACTATCAGCTCTTTACTTTAAGCAGTACTTTCTTCTAGGACAGAAACTCTCTTCTCTAGGTCTGAACAAAAAGTTTACATTTCTCTTCAATTTCAGCATCAGTGAGCACAGTACTCATGGCTTTACGCTCACAACTGCTGCAAAACCAGTGGATATAACCCCAATCTGGTATGAATTCATATTTTGTACTTCGCTAATGTTCACACACTCTCCACATATCCAGCCTTCACAACGCTCACAGTAGAGTATGTCAGCATCCTCATTATTGCCCACAGGATCCTATACATGTGACTTCAGAATCATTGTTAGCTAGATCTAAGAAACTATTGTCTCTGGTAGAAACAAATCTTCTACTAGTTCTTGCATTTTGGTTTCCTTGGTTTTGAGGACCCTTCCTGTGCCCTTTCTACGTCTCCTGGGAGGCATGTTTTTTTGTTTTTAATTCTTGATCTCAAAACGACACTTCTTGTAGCCAATATCTCTTAAATATTTCATGTTCAGTTAAGACCAGGATGGTACTGTTAGCTTTGTTCACGTGAATTTTATAGCTAGATGTACAAAGACAATAAGCTCTTAATAGCTGCCTAATTTACTCACCTAACTGAGTGCTAGGTACAAAAAAAATGTCTACCATTTGTGTATAGCCTCTTTACGGCCAACAACAAGTATATTGTCTACGTTAGAACAAATCTGGGAAAAGTGTCACCATGCCTAATATGTAATTAGCAAGATGTAGACTATAAGAATACATATATAATTTTATTTAGCAATAAGTAATTCTACCTACAAAGTACATTTATTGCACAATTTTTAGTTTCATCCAACTTATATGCAAGATAGCTGCACTAATAAAGTCAAGTATAGTGCATGAACATGAATAGGAATATTTTCGATAAATTCTGCATTCAAAAATATAAATATAAACAAAACTTATACAATCTGTATTCAAGAATAAATATATACAATACTTTTGCAATCTGTTTTCAAGAAATAATCAATACAAACTTATGCAACGTGTGTAGCCCTTGAAGTGCTCAACACTGCATTGCACAACCAATGTAATCACCTGAACTACACCAGCCTTTTATGAAAAATCTTTGGAGAAGATGTATATATTTTCAATAATTTCTATATTCAACAAGGATCTATATTTAGTATCGATATACATTATTGATATAATAGGTACGAATTGTACAGTCATGACAGAGGTCACACCGATGTGCAGTACAATTATGTTAACTAACTAGGTTAATAGACATCACCAGCTCATGAAAATGTTGTAACACCAAAGTTTGGATCCATATATTCTATTGTAACATAATGCTGCACAGAGAAAGAAAAAAATGTCCATACTCGTTACTGCTGCATCAGTATGAAAGCAACATAGATAGTGTAAATAAAAACTACCTGGGTATGCCATACGGTATGCCCACCTTAGCTACGCCAGGACAATGTGATGGCCACTTTTCAGTCTTTTGTGATCAGAGAAGCAGGATACTATTCTAAGTTGGAGGAAAGCTCCAACCTCATACCAATGTGCATCACCTGTAGAAAAATATCATGCCTTGTGCTATGCATTCCAATACTGTAGGTCAATAATAGGTAATAATGAGTAAAAAAAATGCAGCGATTAAACTGATTACTTCATTGCTTCTTGCATAAGTTAAGTAAATGCATGTAAAACGGAAAACTGTAGTTCTATCTTTTGTGCTTCCGTTTCCGGTTTACATAAATTAGGCGAGTTAGAATATCGCCATGGAGTTAACCCAGATAATTTTAAGCTGAGTGATACTAAGGTGCGGTGAACTAATAGCGTTCTTTTTGTGCAAATCAAAGCCCAGAGGAAGCCCACACCTCTTTACCAGGGCGACTCTGGGAAATTGAACGCTAGAAAGCCTTGTTAGTAGAACACAACAGGAAAGGCTAGCATGCCCTGGCCCACCAAACTTATATTGTCATGAATCAAGGTCAATGTCTAAATGAACTGACTGACTGGCAATAATTAGTGATAGGTCCAGACTTGGATGCATAGGTGTACACTACCCTTGTAAAGACCACCAACTTGGTCTTTTTCTCTACCGTACCGCATTTTACGCAATAGTGGATATGTTCTTTAGACCTTTTCAATGGCTTGACTAGTTTGTATAGACCAAAATCTGAATGTAATTCAGGGTGCCTTTGTCGGACGTTTCTCTGATCTTTTGAATTATTTGGTCCTTAAATTTCCACATAACCCAAAAAATTGACATGGTACGACATATCTATTATTCGATGTGGGTAATTTATAAATATGAACTATAATTATGAATAGTATAGATCAGATACAGCTCTGCAATATCTCATAAAGGCTCTGTCTCGCCAATATGGTTTATGGCGGGAAATTTGTAATCTGATACTCCACAATATAAGACACTCCACTTCAGAAGGAGCTTCTTGGTCAACATCAACCCGGTAAAGCTGGATTCAAGAAATGTTTGTACATGAATCCGAAATTTCCAATCAGTCCTATTGGTCTTTTAACGGTGAAATCTAGATATTTTTTCTTCAGATCAAAAAATTACGACCATGTTGTCTACCGGAAATCGAATTCGAATTCAATATACCTGAGCTTAATTTTCAAGCAAATTGTTCACTACGTCGGGTTGCTGTCATTTTCGGAATGTTAAGAAATCATTATAATTTAGGACAAGTCTTCTAAAAAAAAAGGGGGGGGGGTCGGAAAGGTACAATCAATAGAAAATCCTGTTAAATATAATAATAATTGGCTCTGGCCTTCCAGGTAGATTCATGTAACAGATAGTACTATATAATGAGGAAGAGAACAGAATGAACACAATGTTTTATGTATGAAACTAATTTATTCAACATTATTGAACAAATGGTAATAAGTATAAATGTACTGGCAATCATATTATCATGACAATGTAAGTTGTTCCTGTTAAGAAATGTGTCACATTTTAAATGCATACCCGTATTTTGTGGAAAGAAGTAACACATTTACTGCGAGTATAATTTTTATATAATCAAAAACCCTATTTTGTATCATTAATTTAGACACATCTTTTCGTTTGGATTCAAAATGTGGGCGGATTTTTTATACATCAATAATTATGCTTCTTTTTGACTGACTTCGCAGTGTGTACAAATGTAGATATTTATAACACCTGTCTACATTTTTTTGACACAAAGAATGACTAATACTTCATACAGTCTACTTTATTGTGTACATGCAAGGCTAGCTGAGCATAGGGCTGTCACAGTCCCCTTGTCGTTGTGGAAAGCAAGGCGAAAGTCGTCTTGCTTGCTCAGTTTTATTAAGTACAATAAAAAAACTCGTAGAGATATGTTTTCAAATCTTCAATTTTGGCGCCAGACAAATTTATGCTGCACAGACATATTGGCCCTCGTACATGCGCCCTGGTCAAAGGAAGACTGAGTCAACAGAATTATTGGCGCGTGCTGGCTACAACCAGGTTCCTCGACCAGGGGAGCAGTTGACAGGCAGTGGTATTATCACAGCACTTAACACAATTTTCAGTCAAAATGTTTTAAAATGCGAACAAAATAACCAGAAGTACTATAGCACTGAACAATTTACATCCAGACACATTCGAGACTTTTGAGAAAAGGTTAATTGGCAACAACAACCTGTACGTTTGAATCTTGAATCAAAGCAATGGGAAGTCAGATATAATAATAATGTTGTTAGTGATAATAATTCGGCAAAATCG
Organism: Hermodice carunculata; assembly: GCA_964020975.1. Lineage (NCBI taxonomy): Eukaryota > Metazoa > Annelida > Polychaeta > Eunicida > Amphinomidae > Hermodice > Hermodice carunculata. The sequence continues at coordinate 69,104,965 of OZ026617.1, forward strand.
AATTGCCATTACCACCTTCATCGCATCAATATATAAAACTGCGCGTTCCGTGTCCCTTTCAGTTATTGCCTATCGCAAAGAGATAAATGCACAACTTTGTACCAATTTCACTTTTAGTGTACCACATTAATGAGGCAAATTTTTGTATCAGGCGATGTCAACTTAAATGAGTATCTCGGATCTTCAGCCGGTACACAACGAGTTTTGGAGCTTTACCCGGACACTAATCTATGAGTAACATGCCCATTGAATATGAAAAGTAATTCAGTTGTCCATTTTGAATACTCCGCGCGATGAGTCTGAACATATCAGAACAAAGTGTTTTAGCTTCTTGTACATGAATTCACTGAAATGAAGGCCGCTGTACATATGTAATTTAATAAATAGCAAATGACAGGAGTCACAACAAATCTATGTGTAACTTTTTGTTGCGGTAGCCTGTATTACTACTCTGTAAACGTTTTGTGTCGCTTGGAATGTTTTCAGACTGAATATTGTAGCCGAACCAGACTGCTTGTCTCGAGCGTTCCGCTATCTGTACACAAATGTGCCAGAGAAAAAATTTCTGGAGGAAGAATCGGAATATGTGAAGGAAAATTATCAAAAAAGATTAGAAGCTTTTCAGAAGTTAATACCCAAATTGGCAAAAATGGATTCCACTACAAAATTGCCCGTAATGGACGAGATTGGAGAAAGGGAGCAAACGGCAGAAACAGCTGCACAGAAATCGACTGAAATTACAAACCCAACAGAGAAGTCAAGTATACGCCGTGAGGATGCGGATTTGTTTCCTTGCTTACTTTGTGTGCTTGGGTCCAATGTCGGATTCATGAAAGTACGTACATCGTTCACTCTTTACTACAACCCATTGGGACCAACTTATGTCTGTTAAGTCTTCCTAGTTTTTCAGTTTGTCAAAATCTTTGAGTTTGTAGATGTGTGTGTGTGTGTGTGTGTGTGTGTGTGTGTGTGTGTGTGTGTGTGTGCGAGAGAGAGAGAGAGAGAGAGAGAGAGGGGAGAAAGAAGGTTAAAAGTTCATAATACAAGCATGTATGCATGTATGAACTTTTATCAGCTGTATTATGTATAAACATAAATCATGACATTTTGCGAAAGAAAAATAAGATACATGTATAGATAAATACAGTAGACAAGTATTTCATTATTAAACTCGAATCAAGAAAGAACCGATGTATTTAGTGTTGAGACAGCACAATCACATATGATACATGAATGATAATATGTGTAGAGAAAAAATCGTTCAATATTTACAATGCTACCCTGTATCAGAAAATCCCATCTTCATCTGTATATCTGTAAAAAAAAATCTATACTATTGCAATTTTGTCAATGTCGTTAAACTTGATTATGGATATAAAATTTTCGGAATCATTTAGATTGTCAAAAATTGGGGAAATATTGGTCAGCGCATCGTAAAGGTATTTTCTTTCAGTTTCACATATTTCACAAGCTATAAGAACATGTTATTCATCTTCTAAAATATTACAATTTTTGCACAATCTTTCTTCTAAAGGAGTTTTATGTGGCATTTTGGGTCTACCAAATTCAATTTTAAAATTATGTGAACTTATTGCAAATCGTGTGATATTTTTCCTCAATGTATAATCTTTAATCACCGACAGCTATTTCTCGAATTCGAAAAACGTGTTGGAATTTAGTATATACACATAATTTTTGTCGGAACCAGAATTACTTTTCATAGTTTCTTGCCATTGTATGATAAATCTTCTTTCAATTCTTTTCACAAATGTCCGAGTAGGAAAATTGTCAGTGTGCGAACCGATATATCCCACATTTTATTACAGCCAAAAAAGTTGAAAATATTTTTAAGGTTGTAATCCATTGAAACTTTCCGGTATCAATATGTTCTATATTACAAAGGAAGCAATCATATATTAAACTATCGGCTTTCATGTATACTTATTCGTAGTCAATTCTTGCACATTTGTGTGAAAATATTGAGTACAAGTGGGAATTCTCCAACTTACACTTAGTACAGCTGTATTGCTAGTTATTTTATTTACTCCTAAAGTAAAACCCAGAAAATACATAGGTGAACTTTTTTGAAGGAGAATTTTAAATAATTGTCAATTTCATGACCTTTGATACCTTTATCTGTCGGAATTTCATATGGCCCCCGGGCTTCACAGGCATACATAAGAATTGGCGATATAAGTTTGTGAAATAAACTCAACAATATGGAAAGACTGATTTGCGTACTACAAGAATAGTTTCTTCAGTCGAGCACTAGATTTCAAAGCTTTGTCACTTCGCATTTGGGTGGCGTTAGTGACCGAACCATCTATCTCTAGGCTATATTTAAACCCAAATAACAATAATTTTGAACAATTTCAATCGGTCGACTTTTGAAATAGAATTGTTGTTTTAGTTTTTCCGTATTTATTGCAAAAAAAAAACTTTCGTGTTGTGAATATTTGCTGTAAATTCAATTTTGTACAATGTTCAATGAGTTTATCCAAGCAAGTTTGCAAGGCTTTTTCGCCGTCGGACATCATGATCAAATTGTCTGCGTAGAAGAGGCAATTAATAGTTTTGTTATATAGTGTAACAGGCTTGCACTCTGTGGTAAGAATATCAGGCAGGTGGTCAATGGAGATGTGACAGAGCGTGGGACTGAGGGTACAACGTTGTTCAGATTGATATTTTTGGACAGTCCATCTTTTCATTTTAATTGCGTTAAAGCGCCATCGTACATATCTCGCATTACATTATACATATACCACTTACATCACAATTTAGTAATTCATAAAATAATCTATCATGCCAAACCGTATTAAATGCCTGTTTAAAATCTTCAAAGCATGCATAATGATATTTCCCCTTTTTTGCATAATTTTGTAAATTTGTCAACAAGTGTTCTTAGAACCAATATTTGAACACTCATTCTTGAGTTAAAAACAACACCAATTTGATTTTAATTTCTTAGACTCTTGGCCTTAAATATTTTTGCAATCTAGCATGCAAGTATATCTGGGAACGTGCTGTCACTTGAACAGTCCCAAACGAATTCAATCTGTCTGGTAAGGGGTATAGTGTTTGACCGCCACCACTGTGCGCTATGGTGTCTCGTGTTGATAATACTATTCGCATGTCCGTGTTTGAACGCAAGGTCATATGACAGGGCACAGTGGTCGGACAGCCAATTGAAGTAATCTATTTCCATATAAGGAATGAGAGCCAATAGTACTTCCTCACTAGTGACATATTCTGTGCAGGCTGGTGCCTTTTGGCAGTACTACGTGAATTGACCCCAAGTTTTCAAATTTGCGCCCATTAATAATTCTTTGCCCGGTTGATTTACACAAATTTAAAGGATTATTACCATGCTCATCAAATCTACCTTTCTCCTGTCATCGTTCTGTCTGTTAAGAATATGGTCGTCTGAATTATCGCTAGGGGGAGGAATAAAGGCGACATCTGCTGTATAGGCAGATGTCGCCTTTATCAGGTGTAGTAAAATCGTATGTATGTATGTATGTATGTATGTATGTATGTATGTGTGTGTGTGTGTGTATGTATGTATGTATGCATGTATGTATGCATGTATATATTGCACGGGGTTTTTTTCTTTTTCTTTTTCTTTTCTTTTTTTTTTTAAGAGTAATTTTGTGGTTTCAAAGTTGTGCTTTGACAGTGTCTTACCTTCTGTCATATTTCGGCTTGGCCTGGATAACTTTCTTTTTCTATTTCTTTTGTCTCGATATTTCAGGTGCAGGAAGAAGACACCGTTTTCTTAGATTTATGCAAGCATGGCGGGAAAATGTTTCTGGGATTAGGATCATTACTAACTGGTTCTAAGGTGTGTGTGAATACAAACTTGCAAATATACGTTTTTCATACACATCATGTCGTCACCGAACGAAATTTTCACCTGGTTGTTCTTCTTTGTCAAATATTCTCAAAAGAGGAAACGAGGAGGTCAACATTTTTGTAAGCAATGTTGCAATGTCTTTGGTAGTCAGTATCTATGAGCTCGTATCTATCAGAATATTAGGACAATCATTCTGCTGGCTGTTCCTCTGATAGCAGGAAAAGTGACGCAGTAGAAACAGGAGCACATGCAAATTAAGATAACATAAATAGCACTCAGCGACCAATAAATCAGAATTAATGACAGAAAACGTACCTATTTGTATGTGCCTTGAGTGAGGTACAATGTAGTTTGAAATTTGACGGCCTTCTCATCAGTCGAGCCAGGTATTTCTGTCTTCGGCACGTATATTCCCGTTATTCGTCAAGTAGAGGCTGGTACCTATGGGTAACTTAACTTAAGGTCGGGCTGTCTCTGTTCACTTCAGACATACGAAGAGCTGATGGACTTGGCCAAGAACGGGGATAGCTCTAACGTTGACATTCATATTAGAGACATCGAATTCCAATCCGCAGATGATGACGTCTACAAAATATTTTCGCCGGACTGGCTGGCTTATCTTTTTGGCAAAGCAGGTGGCAGGAATATTGGTAGGTATCCTCTACTTTGTCAACACAACCCCGTAATCGAAGATTCCAAGTCAAACAAAATAAACACAGGTTACTTTACAGCACAAAAATGAAATTAATAACTTTTAGGGTGCGACATCTTTATTGCCTGGGCAAAAAGGATTCTAATTTGTATGAGTTCGAACAGCATGGAAGCTAACTAGTGTTGATGTTAACTCTTTCAGTGTCACATTGTGGACTGGGTCAACAACTTTCCTCGGCATGCATGCCTTGGGCGAAATGCCCCCCCCCCCTCAAAGTGCCGAGGGAAGCTGTTGACCTGGACTGTTATATGCCATGTAAGTACAGGCAAGGTGGTACTTGAATGAAAGGTCCTTCCACAAGGAACATGAATCCCGCCCCTTTATCATAGTTCGGAACATTTTCTTTTTAGTTCGATTTTAGTCGCAGTTAGCACGAGGCCGTTTAAAGTGAACTCGATTGTAGGCCTAAGGATATCCTAATAGGTCTGATGATGGATTCACGCCTGTCGATTCAGAGCGCGATAAGTCAACAGTCGCCTTGTGGGAAGCGCTACACAAAATTCCCCTTCATACCTGCATTGCACACTCAAACAAAGCGGGTTAGATTTCTACGTTTCGCCTTGGCCAGGTCGGTATAGAGCAGAACATCTTTATCGACTTGACCCAGCCAGTCCACGTGGCTAATTATAATATTACAATTAGCTATGTGCTTGTATGGTTTCCCATCGTGGGACTTCTTGGTGAAAAGGGTGTGATTATCCTTCTCATAACATGGTTTTCTATAATTAGTATAGCCCTTTTCTGCCTGTACCAGTCCTGTCCACTTTTTCTCCACCTAGGCATTTGGTTATGGTGGTCGAGAGAAAGGGTAGGACAGTGTGGGCCGAGGTGGAAACCAAAGGTTTGTTACAAAACTGGAGTGACCACACCATACGTTAATAAGAGCCAAAGAAATCTTCACATATATACTGAAATTTCGGAGCATTTGCAACAATAAGGTTTCAAGAAAACGGCGAAGCAATGCCAGATTTTCACTGTAATCGATAAAATAAAAAATATTATTTTGGTTTATTTTAACTGTTGTCTTGAAAACTGAGTATTAAATTTTTCAGGTCCAATTGCTGTAAATCATTACAATGATAACACATTCAACTCCTTGTTTAATTGAACTACCGGCAAATATGTACCACATAAGAATGGTCTAGGTCAGAAGCTTTCAATTGGACGCTAGGCCTATCACTATACAGTATCAGCACGTTGCACAAAAGCATGTTAAGCAAAGATGTTGACTCTAACTGATAGAGTTAATTTGCATTTACATTCACGAAAAAGTAAGAGCTTCACTATGCGAATCCCTACCCCATAGGCAAAAGGCATAAATTCCTGTGTATTTTTAAAGATTACACAAGATTGGATAATATCAAGATACTAGTTCAAACAACATAATTTCCCTTTTAAAGCTTTTCCTACAGGACAAAAGAAATGCAGAAAAAGCGGAACAGAAACTGCCAAGATTAACTTTTTCAGTGCCAATTGCGACTCAAGTGGACCAGCTTATGTGGAACTGCTGTAAACTATAGGGATGCTAGATTCATGTCCCTTGTAAAAAATTTTAAAAAGACATTTATTTCAAGTACCAGCACGTCTGTAGTTCCAGGCATAATTCCAGATTGGTTCAGGTGAACAGCTTTCCTCGGCGCGCTTTGGAATCATTCTCCCAAAGCGCGCCAAGGAAAGCTGCTGATGTAGTCCAAAACGCGGCACTGAAAGAGTTCAATTGATGTTCTTATTCTGTTTTTTTACAAAATATGTCATCCGGACACAAACGTCCTCTCACATGGTAGGTAATGTACCTTATTAAAACTGGAACCGATAACGATAAAACTTAGGGAAGTGATTAGTTCCTGGTTTATTGGATAATGTAGGTAAATTGTGGTGGCCAGCTCATTGAAAGTAGATTGTGAAATAACAAAAAGATCTTGTGGACACATGTATGGTGAATAGGCTTCGTCCTTTCAATATGAAATTTTCGTGTGCAGAGCATGCGTAGCTTACCAGATGGAAACTGAATTATAGTAGCCATAAGCTTTGTCAGAATAGCTTCACAGGTTTCTTGTACTGCAATCATATCCCCAGCTCGAACAGATTAGTCACAGTGCGGATCCCACAATACGCTACCAGTAAAGACCTACTGCAAGTTGAACTTTTGTGGGCATTGGTGCACGGTATTTGGTTTTCTTTTTGCGCAGGACAGAACAAACACACTTTGTTATGACCATTGATGAAAGTTTGTTTGGACATCCTGAAATTGTGCATCCAATACTTGTCCTTAGAAGTGCCCTGAATGATTTGCTGGCCCCACAAACCGTATTTCAGGGTGATCCATACAGATTTGCTGACGGTGGATCAGTGGATTACAGCCATGACCCTGATTCAACATTAAAATCAACTGGGTGGCAGAAAATAAACATCTCCATCTCCTCTGTTCTTGGCGTCTATGCATTCTTCCAATTTAGTATTATTTCCTTAATTAAAGTCCTACGCTTAAAAAGACCTTTTCTTGCACAGCTTGTTTGTGTAAAATATTGCACACAAAAACAAACAAACAAACAAACAAACAAAAACCCCGCCATTCCTGTAACGGCCATGGTGACAAGGACGATACAGTCACCCTGGGTACAGTTTTGTTAAAGCTGGTTCGTCATGATACCCAATAAAAGGAAATGCACATGCACGTTCATTGTTTGTTCACCTATTGCCTAAATGTCAGCTCTTTGACTGGACAGGTATGAACGGCTTCATGCACCAAAGACAAGGCCCTTTGTGAAGTGGCTTTCGTGAGCCGCTTTGCCATCGTCATTGCTAGGGCGCCCTCTACGGAGCGCCTTGAAAACTAGGTATGAATAGCCTATGAGATCGTTTTGACAGTTCTCAATCTCAGTGAAATTGTTTCGCATCCCCGAGGTAAAAACACTGCAGCATGCGACTAACATTCCAGCAGGGTAAACTGCAAGCCTTATTAAACGGTGGATCAGTGGATTACAGCCGACAGTTCCTCGAGAGACCAATTTTCTATCAGAAAATGATGACAGAGAGCAAGGTTGGAGCTGTATCAGTGCAAAGAGTATAGGCTTAATCTTACTCTATGATCCAATTAAGGGCGATTCAGGTAGGGGTGGTTCAACAGGTTTGGACGAACTCCCCATTTTCAGCAAAATGTCCAACTTGGACCAATAAAAGAAAAAGGAGAAAAAAGATGTCATGGAGGCAGCCCTTTGGGCTCCATGACATCAATCCTGGTAATGAAAGTTGTACAGTAAAAAAGTGAGGAAGAAACCAACCAAAACGACTGAGTTGCAAAAATATAATATAGGAAAGCCTCCCCAACGTTTCGACCCCCTCTGGGGTCTTCCTCAGGGGGAAAGAGGCTTTCGGAGTGTTGACTTTATTATCACATGTATATTAATAAAGAGGCTCCCTGCTTTCAGTCTAAAAATAGATTTGACCTTGTATATTCTGGGGTCAATTAGATATAGTATGGTAGAGCTTTATGACGTCATTAATAAAGTATTTTTACACATTATATCAGTTTGTTTTTTGTTCATTAACCTCAAATTATGCCGATTGATCTAATATATTAAACTGAAATTATAATTGATTTTTCACTGAGTCCCAAATGAGTTGTTAATCTAATCGCTATCAGTGTCGTCTGATAAGTATAAGTCCTCCCGAAGTATTATGTCCTTATTAATTTTTATGAGTAGTCCTTTGATGATTTCTAACTGATCTTCGATCCTACGTTCCACATCTTGTAATTTGGCTGTTATTGTGTCTTTGTTCTCGTCCTGGCATACTGTGGATCTTGAGTCGGATCTGACTGAAGATATTATATTTTTGCAACTCTCTCGTTCTGGTTGGTTTCTTCCTCACTTTTTTACTGTATTCTCACTCTCGATGAAACCCCTGCATCTCCAGTGATCCCAGATCTAGGGATAAGCCCACCGCCGGTGTTGGTTCGCCCTTTCCACTTTACTTTTCAACAATGAAAGTTGTGTTGCCTTGCTTCGGTGGGGCGGCCTACGACTGCTCGTGGTCAGTGGACGCATGGCGGGTTTGGTCTTCCGCCACTACCTCTTCATCCCGCTTTTAGGGAGAGTGTTTTATTGTATTTACTCCTATCTGTATACTTTATGTAGTTAGCTTGTTAGACTTGTCTGTACACTTTACTTAGTTAGCTTGTCATTATTTTGTTGTTTTTTTCTCAATGTGTTTCATTTCTCTTTCCAACTTGAGTTTTGTTGCTAATTTTGTGTGCTTTCGCTTCTGTTCACGTTTATGCTTATTTCGATATGTTTATTTGTACTTTTATTTCCTTATCCTTAGGTTTCGATAAAATGTTATTATGTACGTGAGTGTTATTGATGAAAGTGCCAGTTTTTTTTCCACGTTGGTCTTTGGTGTGCAGGATCACAGTTGTAGTCCATCGCGGCACCGCCTTTGAAGGGACATCATCTGACGATTCCTGCTCCTCTTGAACATTTTAAATCTCTCTTCATTAGAACACAAAACAAGCAAGATAACTATAAGATAAACCACTAAGGCTATGATATGTTTGCATGTTTGCATCTTTTCCCTGTCCACAAACATGATACCACTCTCCTTTTGCCATGGGCCGTTGCTACCTGCAGCCACGTGACAGGCTATTAAGTATGATTGACAGGTGGCATTGTTCCATTTGGCGGCTGAAAACCAAAAGAATGACACATGGACTTTTGGATGTCCTCTTGCCTGTGTGGTTTTTGGCGGTTTTCACATATTTTTACTTGAGTTAAAAGCTTGAAATTTTGACAACTTATAGAAAGGACATTCGTCTTGTAAAAAACGTTAAAATCTCAAAATCGGCCTTGCAAAGGTTTTTGGTGTCTTACCTGTCCTTAAAGGTTAAATTCTGTTCACAAAAATGTGCATTGTTAAAATTCTTATATTTTCAGCCCAACATGGTGAAAAATGGACGGGAAGTGACGTTACTTGAACAAGTTGTCAGGTTGAAAAATCTTCAGGTTGCCAAATGACCTTGACGTTGACCTTTCAGGGTCATATGTAAATTTGCATAGCTGAGTATAGAGTTGAGCAATGCAACAAATTTAACATCGCTCAAATCTATTTATACGTTTTCGAGAAATATATCAAAACATGTTTTCCATAAGCAGGTCAAGCTGTCCCTAAAATTAAGTCAAGATCACAAGGTCCTGCTTAGGGTTTTGTGTGCCCCGATGCCAGCTATCTATACAACTCAACATCTTTCCAATCGGTTGATCAGTTTTCGATTTTTGCCAAAACAATCCTGAATTTTTTCAACATGGCCACCCGATCAGAAAAATTGGCCAAGGTCACAAACCAAATACCAGCTCCATAACTTCAGTATAAATCACACTCCGTAGTGCATGGATACTCACATGGGCTTTACGGTTTTGTAAGATTCCGCAAAATTTTTGAAAAATGGCCATATAACCTTGACCTTCGACTCGGAACCCTTATGTTTAAATGGCAAAATTCAGCGAGGGCACCAAGGTTTGCATACATAGTTTGTTTGACCAGATCAGATTGTAAGTTATCGAGTGACGGTAAAAAATCCAAAAGTGGCATTATAACCCAATTTCCAGCATATATAGGTCATGGTGACCCGCGAAGTAGGTCACTAGGACAAGTGTTTGTAGAAAATATTTGGGGTAGTTTTGTTTTTTTTTTTGTGTGTTTTTTTTTTTTTTTTTTTTGGAGATGCAAGTAATCATAGAGATATGAAAAAATCAAAATTGCGGAAATTAAAAAAAAAAGAAAAACCGTAGCTTCAGACTATTTGGGGGTACGGGACTTTAATTATAGATCATTCGCAGGACTGGTAATTGCGGAAATGTAGCGTACAAAAAATGTAAGCCCCTCCACCCCACCCCCACCCCCCACCCCCGCCAACTTTGAAACATATTTTAGCCCCTTAAATGCACCATTTTGCACTACGAATCTAAAAATTCGGGAGGGGTGCTTCTGAACCCACCAGCAAGGCTTCGCGGCCTTTGGCTGCTTGCAGGTCCATTTTTTATATCATTTGGACCTTGTTAATACGAGTGGAATGCCCATTGTACTTATATAACGGAACCTGTACTGAATCTACACAACCCATGGGCCTAAGTTATGTAGACCTAATTTTTAGGTCAACTTAGTCTTACAATTTGTGCCTCCTATTTCCCAATGTAGATAAGACGCCTTTACTCGACTCCACATTGGGTAGACATGTCCGACTTCCACACAGCCACAGGTGCTCGTAACGTTCAGTCAGCCAAGCTTCCGTGCTAATAATAATATACGCAGGGGGGGGGGGGGTGGAGGAGGAGGAGGAGTGGGTGAAGAGGTTGGACCTGGAACATCTATGCATTCAATAACCCACATAGGGCCATATCTGCAATAAAATATTGTGTATTCATCTGTGCAGTCAAACTGGATTTTGTGGGACATTTTCGACAATTATAGGCCTGTTGCTGTGGATATATGCGGATTTCAATAGATTATCTGTGTGACGTACCTGTAGAAAATAGTTTGGAATAAACTGGTGAGTTACAGCTTGTTGGTGTGTTCAGAAACCAGAAATCATGCCAAACGTGAAGCGGGATGGTGGTCCAGATGTGAACTTCGTTTCAAACCTTTCTATGTAGGAGCTCCATGTGACTACGTTGTGGTTTTAGGCCCATCCGCCAACATCTTATTAGCACAAATAATTGACTGCCTTTCCTTCAGTGGAGCCTGTTTGTCACAAATTCTTTCAAATTCGCATCTAATTAATCTATACAGAAAAAAACTGGTATGGATGGAAGCTTGGCATATTTAGTAGCCTCCTTGTTTTTGGCTTTAATAAAGGCTGTACTGTTAATTTTTTTTACTACAATTAGGCTTTAAATGTGATAAAAAAAGAGAAGTTTGATTTTGGTTACCAGGGTAAGTTAATAGGTTGAGTAGAGAAAGGCCACTTCCTGTCCCTAATGGCTTCTCTCCCAAACAGAGGCCGAGCTTCACTGGGCATGCCCAGCCGAGATGTCAATTTGGCTTATTGGCCTTCATCAATATTCTTATAATCTCTGAATTTCATAACTTTATGTTCTGTGCCTTTGTTTTGGCTATGCATATCAATATCATGTACACAAGATAATGATCATTTAATGTAATCTTTGCAATACCACATTCAATACAAACTTAAGGCAAGCATGTCAGAATTACATCTACAATCGCAGACATTGGTGTTATAACACGGGTTGGTTCTAAAATCATTTTGTGCAAATGAAACCAATTTTCCAGGTACATTATAGGGTTCAATGCTAAAGATTCTTCAATACAATAATGAATATTCAAATCACCTAGTAATACTAGTTCATTTTGTTTGACCATGGTATTTTCAATATTTTCTAAAATAACATTGAAATGGTGGACACTAGCAGAAGGAGGTCAATACAGAGACCAAATAACATTTTCTCATTTGCAGTTATTATAACATCAATCCAACAAGATTCAATGTGGGGCTCTTTTTCTAAAATCAGGTGGTTTCTTACCATGAGGTGACTATCGTTGCAAATGTAAAAGGCAACACCCCCACCTCTTCTAGACATATCATTTCTGACTAATGAGAATCCATAAATATTGATTTCATGATCTGTGATGCTATTATCAAGCTAGCTTTCATAAATTGAAGAAAAAAAAACAGTCTTTAACAATCAGTCTTAATTCTTCAATCTTAGGAAAAAGGCTGCACAAGTTTAGATGACCAACTTTGAGCGAATGTTTGGTCCTTTTTGGCAGTTTTATTCTGCTATGTTCCATTTTTTTACTCTTTGGACAAGCAGACCATATAACACGACTAGTACTGTGTACAGTTGTATATATCCCACCCTGCTGAAAGGATTGTTCTTTCTCTATATTCAGGTCTACCAATACATCTGCAGACCACTTATTAAGGGACAGAATCGGATGAGTGCAATGCTCGACCTTAAGACATGGTCATGCCTCTAAAATAGATGACATAAGGATTGTTAATGTCCACCATGCCCACACTGCCAGCAAGATATCAGCTTGACACATCGACATGTAGATTTAATATGTGAAGGTTTACCACAATGGAAACAACAGGTTAAACTTTGCCCGGCTCTGTCATTTTGTCCATTTTGTCTCTGTTCATGCATACCATTTCGTCTGTTATTTGGCTGTGTTATGTGTCCTAAACTGTTGGTCTTGGACTCCATTGTTTTTGTTGCCACTTTCCTGGTATGTAGTGTGACCCAATTGATTCTCTTGTTTAGAACCACATTTTGTTTGCAGTTTCATACATTAGATTTACACTTAGTGATTACATCAGTTTGGGACTTGGAGTCAAGCCGGACACACAAGTTCTTTAATACTAGCATACTAACACCTAAGAGGCTCAAGTGTATCCTGTCTCCAGCCAGGGCACATACATTTACATTCCCATCTTGAAGTTTGGCCCATCTGTCAATGTTTCAAAGATGCAAGATTCTTGCTCGCAAATGGCTTGAAGTTTGATGTTCACTTCCATTTTTTATAGTCAGCCATCTTCTATTCCAATTTGAGGACAAACACTTGACATGATTATCATAACACTATTTTTTAGCACTTTTGCTTCATTAATCAGTTTCTTATATTCATCTGGGGGGGGGGGGGGGGAGGTTGGCTCTCTGAACATTTGGTTTCACTGTCCATGATGGTAGAATCAGTGTTTCTCCTGGTTGAGCTCGTAGGACTGCTGTCATTTTTGATGGTAGGATTCTGTTTGTCTTTTGTCATTCTATCAGCAGCTCTGCTTGTTTTCATTGGGATTTTTTGGCTGTGGAGTTCCTGTGGATTAGCTGACTCTACACTCGCTGTTTGTGGCTGTGACTGTGAACTTCTCATATCATGGGGTAATGTAATAACACTACTTAGCAAGGTAGACAAACATTCACGTTTACACTCTTTGCTGGGGTTGTTGAACAGGATGTTTCTACGTAAGATCCATTTGGGCCATTAGGAATTTCAGGTTGTTCCAGCGACCTTGAAATTGTTAACTTGCATATAGAGTCTACCATTTAAGATACAAAGTCTTTTGCTTTTTGAATGAAGGTCTTATAAGGTAACTGTTTGTCCCCCATCTACTTTAGCTACCTTGAAGCACAACTAAACTGAGTGAATAAGTAAGGTTTGTAATGCTCACTATTTTTAGAACTGGTAGTGAAGAATTTAAACAGAATGTCCATTACTCTTTGATTTGTCCATACCAGGAGTTTTCAGTGGTCCAGTAACAGAAAGTCCTCAATAAAGCTACAGTTCCTTGTTGAATTTTTCATTGAAATTTGTCCATGCTAGTAGTGGTTATAAGATGTCCAAGCTGACCAAAATGAGAGTGAAAGGTAGGTTGGGTAAGTGGTAAAGTTTTCAGGCAGCCAAAAAAGGTATATATACCCAAAATATACATTGCACGTGAAAACATTGATGCGGAAACATCTTAATTTGACCAAATGCATTATACGCTCAGTGACACTTGTTGCATTGTTGACTGTATCAATATGAGTTCTGTTTGTTACTTAGCCTTTTTTTTTTTTTTTTTGGACCCCCAGAGGATTTCAAGAAGGAAGACACAGCACGGGCACTGTTACAATCAACGTGTATCGAAATAGCTGAACGGACACATAACATACAGTTGATAGATGATTTCAAGATAGCTTACATGTGTGGAGGCTTTGGAAATGACAGCCTTGTGAGGGATATGATGACACTAGAGTTTTTGGACCACACGCTTTATAGGGGTGATGTAAGTTTAATATTATGTCCTACTTATAAATTCATAATAACTAACATTCTTGACTTTCAGCTTTTTAATGTTTTAAAAAAAACATGTCAGAGATTGTATTTATGACTATGTATTTATGTAGCAATTGAGTGGTTATGGTTTGTGTACGTAAATGTGTTTTATAAACTACAGGGATAAATTTATATTTATTTTTTACATTCAGCATCAACCTGTTTATAATTTCAAGCTACCTAATACATCACCAGCCAATGCACATTTATTTATTTGCAGTCTACTTATACAGTACCTTGTAGATCTGCAGTGTTATTCAGCATAATATATGATGATACAACAGAAGCAAAATAAAATTGTTTTGTTTTGTTGCAGGTAGGGCAGCGACATATGCGCTTCATTAAACATGGGAGTCATTTGTGTGCCCTTGGAGCTTTTATTCCGGCAAAATTGTGAGCTCACCAGGATAAATCCTGTTTGTATGAAGAACACCATTCCATCAAATAATGTTCACACTACCATTGTAAAAGTCCGGCATGAACAGATAACTTAAGCAGTTATGGAGCTGTCAAATTTTGGTTTCCATGGCACGATGGAATTATGAATGTGACATTGTTGGCTTAGTGTATATATATGTGTATATATATATATATATATATATATATATATATATATATATATATATATATATATATACATAAATATATACATATATATACACATATATATACATATATATATACATATATATATATATACATATATATATACATACATATATACATACATATATACATACATATATACATACATATATACATACATATATATATACATATATATATACATATATATATACATATATATATATATATATATATATATATATATATATATATATATATATATATATATATACATATATGTATGGTATCTGCCCTTAGGAACTATAATTTTCAGCATGTTTTCCTTGTTTGTATTTAAAAGCTTTAAATGATTTTATTGGTATGCAAATGACACCTCCTAGTGCTTCCCTCTGGAGTCCTATAAGGGCCCCGTTGCTAAGGTTGAATAAACCAATTTAGAATTGCCATCAGTGTAGACGGTGATATCTATACTAGGCACAGTGTAATAGCAGCTGTCTCCATGTAAACGTTCTGCTGAATCTAGAAGTGAAATAAAATTGTACAGTTCAGTTTTATTTGAAACCTGGTACCCTATCAATGGCATTCAAGGCTTGCAACTGTTTATTTTGTCACCATGTATTGTGGTAAAATTCAAACGGTAAATAAAGAAAGCCAAGGAGGGTTTCACTACAGTAATGCCCATGTGCAATAAGGACAAGACCTTACACGAACGCAATCTAGGTTATCTTTTTTTTCACAAATAATATCACAGTCTGATACCCAAACATGTTTTTCTTGCAATATTGGGTCACCAAGAAATGTATCATCATAAAGTTAATGGGACAAGATTCTATCAAGTGTTCTGTACTGTGGTGAACTTGTGCTTCAAATCCACCTGCACAAATCGCAGGTGCAGGCAATATTAATCATTTGCCCTGGAAGCAGGTAAATCGTTAAAACTCAGTGTATTCCCTGGTCAGGCATTACATCCTTTACCTCAAAATATCCCAATACACTTCTGGAGGCCCCAATATTTTTTCAACATGTAGCCAGTGGGTGATTCCATTAAATTCCCGGTAACAGCAGGAGGGTGCAGATGAGGTAGGGAGTGAGTGTTTTATTTGTGGTATTACTTAAATTTCAATTCCACAACATCACCCGCTCTGCTAATCTTGCATCCGTGCAAGCGGGTTGAAGAACCTCTATGGACTATCAAACTGACCTATGAAACCAAAATAGACCCAGGGAAAAATTATCATACCCCTATCACAGAAGGGGATGCAAAACCAGACATTCATACAAAAAATTCAGTGAATGCCTCATCCATACAAATGCTGGTGCAAGTGTGCTATTAATACCCCTGTCAAAAAGGGGTTGCTTTACCCCCCCCCCCCCCCAAGAGGGAATGCAAAATTCTGTTTATACCAAATCCCTTGAAAAAGGGACCACAGTGGTGGCATCACTAATTAGACACCTTCAACTCTAGAAGCTAACCCTCCAGCATAAAGAAAAAACTAACAATCCTAATAGAGGATGTCTTGATTTTCCTTCTAGCCCAGTCTAAACCCTATCGGTCAGGCCAATTATCTTTACAAATAAATCCTACCTATGAAAACACACTCCACACCAGACTGGAAACAGAATTTACAAGATGGGACTAAATTAATCACTTAAAGCAAGGTATGGTTAAAAGAGTGACCCCACGCAAGTTCTCAAAAAATACTTTAATCCTTCCTGTTTGTCCTCATCCCATTGCACCAGATGGTCATGTGCAGAGAAATATATCCTCTTACCCTCCTCAGGGTACAAGGGACACACCAAATCACAGCCAGGTAACAGCACCAGATGAAACTGCTCCTTGGTGTTTGCCAAGCAGATGGTAGATGCCACAAGCTGCATTATGATTGGGTCCCAAGACAGGTGCTTAGCCAATGCATGCCAGGGGACCTTGGCCACCAACTGGTAGCACTCCATGCACCACAAAGAACTTTGTCTTAGTTCACTAATGGCCCTTCCAACCTGAATGAATTGGGAATGTCATCAATCGCACGCGGCCCAAATGGCATGCAGGGCCACTGCTGCACAGCATCAGCCTCATTGAATAACAGTGCTGACTTGCCTACAATCAATTGTGGAATGGAAAAGCTACTTTTCTGTTTCCTCTCCCTATTGTCCCATCACTCTTAACCTGAGGTTTATGCCAGGGCAACTGCTCACTCTCATCTTCAGTCCAGGCGTTGGAATCAAAGGAACCAATCACTGTGGCCTGTGTCACAGTGGCAGTGTTTGCCCCATGAGGGGCTCTCACTCCTGTCGATGTAGCCGCCTGCCACCACACACTATCTGCCAACCTCAGCCACCTTTCGGGCAATACTAGCTTTGGCGGGGGGGCTGCTTCCACCCCTGTGCATTGACCACCTTGAGCACATCTCATGGGCAAAGAAGACACATCCTCATCCAATTCATCTTCATCACAAGGTGAATCACTAAGGGAACCATGTCATCTACTTCATCTGCAAATCTGGCCCACGTCACATGGGTTTTCCTAAATTGGTCACGGCCCTTGCAGGGCAAGTCATCCAGGCATTCACCAATGCTATAGCAGTCACAAACTTCCACACCAAGGGTTGGCACAAAGCATGGCATTGCTGTGTCAGATCCCCATGCAAGGATGGAAAATGAAATCAAGTTGGCTCATGACCTCCAGCCAACATGTTAGCTGTACCTCCAGTGACTTGAACCAAAAAGGCCATGTTAGGCTACTGTGGTCCATGTGTTCTATAACCAAAAATGGAAAAAATCATTTTGCTGTGGAATTGCGCAAAAAGGAGTCAAATTTACCTTGCCAGTATATAAATCAAAGAAACCACAACAAATGCAGTTTTTACATATTTCATAGCCAGCACAAGCAAGGTCCTATGGTTACATGTGTCTGAGACAGTAGACTAGACCCGTAAGTTAGTTATTGACTGCTGTCATGTGTTGGAAAGTATTAAAAATTGATAAATACTTTATTGTTGAATTGCAACATTTTCCTTTTTTTATTTTAAAATATGCAACATTTTCTGAAGTTCATTTCACAGTCTGAGTTATTGGTACTACTACTTGACTGCTTTGTCAATAACTGGTCATTCTCGTGCACTTGTCTTATAGTCTTGACTAACAACTACCGGCCTTAAGCTGAAAAAAAACAGGTTATGAATGATAATAACAGTGCTGTATTTAGTTATAGATAATTTATCAATTAAACACCCATTCAAATATTTGTTGGAGGTTTTGTCAATGTTGTTCCTTGGTACTGAAATTGGTAAGATTCAAGAAAAGTGTCCAAATTAAAGATATTCTAAAGTATCCTAAAAATCAGTTTCAAATTATCAGTAAATATCCAGAAAATGAGGTTCCAATATCCGAAAATAAAAAACCCAAATCAGAAAAATCATCTGAACCAAAAAACTATCAGCCTTATAACTACCCACTCTGGGAGCCTTGGCTTGGTTCCCCTCATCCCATTTGCCCACAATTAAAGGAGGAGTGATCCCAAGACCCAACTT
The DNA here is from genome assembly GCA_964020975.1 of Hermodice carunculata. NCBI lineage: Eukaryota > Metazoa > Annelida > Polychaeta > Eunicida > Amphinomidae > Hermodice > Hermodice carunculata. The sequence continues at coordinate 69,123,482 of OZ026617.1, forward strand.
CCACCTCATTACTGGCAAAAGCCACCTTAAATACCCTGGGCTTCCCAACCAAAGTGTCCCAAGGGGTCCTGTGTGTGTACATGAACCTGCATTTGCCAGCTCTCACCAAGTCTTTGGCTTCTGCTGAGGTCTTAGGCCCTTGAGCCATGCCTAAACAAACAATCTCTTTTTCTGTGTACCCCTTTCAGAACACGTCAACTACAAACTCCTTCAGGACAGCTGGGTTCATAAAACTATAAGCCAGGGGAAACAATCTCCAGATTTCCTCCCCATATTCTGCAAGAGTCTGTCTCCTCTGTTGAAGCTCCTGTAGTTTTTTTGAAGAATAGTAAGAGCATCACCTATTAGAAACCTATCTGCTAACTTTCTCCAGGTAGCCTCACACATGACCACTGTCCCGGGAGGTAAGGAACACAAAAACCAGATGGCCACTCTTTTCAAACACTGATAGAGTCAATCTAATGTATCCCATTCCAACCACCCATCCCAGACAATTTGCTCATAAGGACCTCAAAAGACACCTAGTCTGTAGTCCCATGAAACTTTTGGGGCTTTAATGCCAGAGCACATGGGGCCTCACTGTCATGTGTCCGTGGCTTGACCCTGTCAGCTGCAACCCCTCCTGCTACTCCTTCCTGAGAAAATCCTGTCCCCATGCCCCACAAGGGGCTCCTCAATGTCACCACCTTAAGGCAAAACTTCCCTATCAAATGTCCTTCTCTCTTGAGACCATGCATGGCCAGACTGACCAGGGATACTCCTTCCCCCAGGAAGGCAGGAATCACGACTCTTACTGATTATAGCACCTTGGTCTCCATGACTCTGTCCTAGACTCTGACTTTCTTCACTGACCCCGTATGTTGCTAGGTCTCTTACCCCTTGGGAACAACCAGGTACTACCCTATCCCCAATCAAAGAACCAGTGCGTGGCACCCAGGAACCGTTGCCTGTGACTGGGTATACCTGAAGCAATACCTGCCCAAGCAGTTCCTTCTAAAGTATTTGGGGTTAGAACTAGACATGTAGGAGTTCTGGAAGATCCCAGACCTACATCACTATCCCTATCTCTAGCACCTCTAATATATTCCCATCTAGTCCTCTATGGTTCACCACCACTCCATAGTGTGGAATATTGAGAGAGCTGCACAGTTTGAGTGCGGGTCTATTTCCTGGGGGCTGAGACTGCTCTCTGGATAGACTGTCCTTCTATTGTCACCCCTTGGAAATTGACTCCTCAAGTCATTCAAAAGACTGCCCAACCTTTGCATCCTATCATAAAACTGGGGTCTGGGATAATACCTGACTAGCCTGTTAACATCTGGTATTAAATTGAGCAAAACGGGTTCTGATTCCAGCTCCTCTTCTGCTAGGGAGGAAGGCACAAAATTTCTTGCTCATATCCCACACCAGATAGATCTGCCTGAAGACTGGACACATGTTCCTGTGCTACTCCTTGCCCTGGGTATATTGTGCATTGGGTCCTCAAACTCAAACTCACATGCTGTGCCCCAGATGGAATTTCCTGCCACCATACTAGTGCACCAGTGAACCCCTCAATTAATAACACTGCACATTTACCTGTATATCGTGCTGTGCATTTTGCAGTATGTCACGCTGTGCATTTTGCTACTACAACTGTATATCCTTCTGCAGCTCACCTCACATTTGTTTCCTCCCCTTCTTTGAAGGGCCATAAGGCATCCCATCCCCTTAAGAGTGACCTGCTTTCTGTCATATCAGGATCCACAACTTTCCTATGGACTGCTCTGAAATCAATTGAAATTATTAACAGAGGGAACACAATCAAAACAACATGAATAGTTCTTAACTACAACAACTTATATCCTTAAAACATTGAGGTAATCAATGAAAAATTGCCAATATCAACTCACAGCACTGAACTGACTAACAAAGTTGATGCATAGATTACCAGTCAACACAGTGTATTGAACCAACTAACCATCAACACAAAGCATTGAATGAACTGACCATCAACACCAGGTATTAAAACTGATGGTCAACACACTTTTGTGCAATTATCACTTAGACTCAACATTGATTGGCAAGACAATTCAACAAACAGTGATTAGGGATCAGATTGACCTTTACCCACGAAAGTCACTTGACTTACACTATCTTGACAAGGACTATATGCTTAGTAATTAAGTACAAATATGCCAAAACCAATGACTAATGGAATACAGTTACAAAATACCTTCAATTTACAAAATATCTTCTAATAGATATAAGCCTTAAAATTAATCAACATCAAACAGGTCAGAGGGGACTATCACTCACAGACACTCAAAGGGTCCAGTGTGCAGTCACACCACAGCATGCATCAATACAACCCACTATGTAGTAAAGGGACGTCCATTTTTGTCATCATTTTTGCCTATGAACAAAACATAACTTTTTGACCCCCCCTCCCCCCCCCCCCAAATTATGACCAAAATCATCATTTTATGAATGCCAAGCCCACCATACCCGGGTTTTAAATGATTCATACTGATATATGGAATGTTGTCTATGAATATAAAATGATGAAAACATGAAAACACATACACGAATAATCATAAAACAAGATTTTATTTTATATAAGACAAAATTATGTCTTGAATCAAATTTCTCTTTGGTGCGAGTATGTACTAAGTACAACAGCCTTGTCATAAAAAGTTAAAGTGCATTGATATTTAAGTTTAAAAGGCCTTGTGGTGACATTGTATGATAATATAAAATAAAGTGTCAAATTGTACAATTTGGAATGTCAGTATCATGATAAATCATTTAAGGAATGTCAGTATTATGATAAATCATTTGGCACCTTTGAAAATTGCACCTTTGTACTACATCTTATGTCACAATAATCATTTTTATTTTGCTGGACGGCCTTTTTTTAATTTGTGTCCTGTGGCCTGCTGGTGTTTTTGTAAGCTGTACCTCGTATATCATAGGCTAAGTCACAGATCTTGCACACGTTTCTTGTCACTTTGATCATTTGCATTCAACCGTTTCTCTCTGTGAACAACAGAGATGTGCTTTGCTTTGTCTGTTGCTAAAGTGAACACGTATGATGGGCATTTCTCACAGCTTCCATGCTTTGCAAGGGAAAGATGCTGGTCTGGCTGATTGTAGGATAGCGCTGTCTTTGATTCCAAGAATGTCATATAGTGACCTAGATTTTGTGGATCTGGAGTGACAGGTGGCAGATGCCATTTGTTAGAAGGTAGACTAAACACCTTCAAAGCTGAAACAGGTGTATTCTGGCATTCGCACAGATTGTCACCACAAGCACCCCTCTTGAATGACAAATATCCATGTCTTCTGTAGTTGTGTTTAATATAATTCAACCATTCTTCTCTAAGTGTAGACAGAGTACGATCATTATGAATTGTCCTCACACCAGTAGTAAACATACGTTTCACAGATTCGGACAATAAAAGGGCAGCATGGGATTCATTTGGCACAGTATTCCAAGAACTATGGGTCGATTATCAACAGTAGATCGGGAGAGAGGAATTGGCATGCTACAGGCTGGTTTATCTGCAGCAGAGGTAGCAAGAAGACTGCAAGTCCACAAATCCACTATATTCAGACTTGCTACAAGATTCCAGGAGACTGGGGCCACAGCTGATAGACAGCGTCCTGGGAGACCAAGAGAAACCACACCTGCACAAGACAGACACATCAGGATGTCACATCTGCGGAACAGAACTCGACCAGCCTCTAGAACTGCACAACAGACACCTGGCAGAACCAATAACAGAATATCTGCCCAGACAGTCCGTAATAGACTACAAGAACACCATCTACACGCCAGGCGTCCTTACAGGGGTCAAATTTTGACACCGGCAAGAAGGCAAGCCCGACGACAATGGGCTACTGCCCATACTCGCTGGAACCATCAACAGTGGAGGGATGTGCTATTCACCGATGAATCCCCCTTCACCCTGTATCATGCAGATGGTAGGACACGTGTTTGGCGACAAAGGGGAGAATGCTACTCAGATGCCTGTGTGCTGGAAACAGATCGATTTGGAGGTGCATCAGTGATGGTGTTGGGTGGAATTTCATTCACAGCCAAAACCCAGCTAATCTTCATTGAAGGCAATCTTAACGCTGCCTGTTACAGGGATGAGATCCTTCAGCCTGTTGCTGTCCCTTTCATTAGACACCACCAACTCCACTTGCTTCAACAGGACAATGCTCGGCCCCATGCCGCTAGACTGACGATTGATTTTCTGCAAGGAGAAGGAATTAACGTTTTGCCATGGCCAGCCTTCTCACCTGATATCAATCCCATTGAGCATCTTTGGGACTACCTTGACCAGCGTGTTCAGAGACGGGATCCAGCGCCCGCCAACCGCCAGCAGCTTTGCCAGGCTCTTCAAGAAGAGTGGGATCGTGTGCCCCGGCAGATGGTGCAGCGCCTAGTGTCATTCATGTGCCGACGTTGCATAGCAGTTACAGATGCTGATGGTGGTCACACACAGTATCAGTGGACATGCCAATTTGTGAACTTTACAAATCAATGTTGCCCTGTTTATTGCCAGCTGGTCGCGCCCTCGTTGACAGTTTCAAGTTTTTGTTTTTCACATGTTATGCCAAAAAGACTGCAGAATATGGATCTAATTTGTTTCTGTGATATGAAAGTAACAATAAATATTTAAGTTAAAAAGTTTCAGGGTTGCGTTATTTGTTTGGTTCAGTATACATTTCTTTGATCATTGGTATGATCTTCAATAGTTGCATTTGTGTATTTGACCACTCTTTTGAAGATCCACACTGGCCCTGTACTTGGCTGATTATATACCTGATGCCCAAGTGTATCACAGTTTGTCTTTGGATTTTCCTCTTTGTTCAATACAATTTGATATGCGTCAGGTTCAATCAGATATCCTGGCACAGAAGAATCATGATCTGCAAAATGCGTCATGTCATTACTTGGAAAAAAATTCTGATTTGGTGGTATCGCAACAGGGCTTGTCCCCGGTGAATTTGAGGCTTTCCATCAGCAGAAACAGGCTGGCATTCGTCAGGAAAGGCAGAGCACATTTCACAGATGTTCCTTACAGCAGCAAGATATTCGTGTTTGTCTTGGCAATCTCTGCTGATATCTGTCTCTTTCCGTCCTACTCTGATATGTAGTGCTTCTTGGTGGAGACTTGCTTCTTTTGTGTTTTTTCCAGCAGGTTGCAAAAGATTATATATCTTGGACCTTGATATTTTCCCATTTAGTGCCTGTACATGACTAGCCACATGGTCGCGGATTTGCGACAGGGTTACCCCACAGGAGTCACTTGTCCCTGTTCAGCGGCGTGCATGTGCAGCATGCCCATGTAGTTCCATCATGACTTGTAGAATTTCAGGGTGCTTTTGCTGCAGTGGCTTAGGTCCAGGTTTTGAATAGAAGATCCCTTCTTCATATTCCTTCACTTGTGATTCTTCTGGCTGTTCATCTAAATCAAGTGTGAATAGATCAGATATTAGACCAGGTGAGAGTACAAGTTCAGTCAAGTCAAGAATACCATAGGTGTTTCTTCTCTCTATGGCCATTAAGGGGAAGACCTTTAAGAGCTGGAGAACTGCATCCCTAATCTGGGAGTTTTGTATCAAAAATCCTTATATGAGTGATTCTCCTGGAATACCACAGTGCCCTTTGCTATATATATAGCATCTAAAACCAGGAAAAGCAAGGAGCTGATTTGCATTTAAAGGATAAAACAACTCTTGAACACCAAAATCCCATGCTTCCAACAGGCTTTCAAGAGCCTTTTCCCATGTAAGGTCTAAAGAATTTGAGCAATAATAGAGCTGAAAGTACAAAATTAAGGAATTTTGAAAATAGCCTGAGGAAAACGTTAGACCCACACAGAGATTTGTGCATTGAAGAGTATGGGAAGATGATGTTGAAGTTGCCCCATGCTGGGTGTCTGCCTGTGCAAGCAATAGAAAACAGGAAATATGGTTAATCACCTGTACCACATATACCAAATGCTGTGTACACTTAATAATGCATATTACAGAAGTAAATAATTTTCACATATATATGGAAAATCAACCACCAGTACGTCTATATAAAAGGTTAACATGCATAACATTTAGTCATATGTCATATGTCACCAGCTAGCATGGCCCAAGAGTCTAAATGTCCATCCCCAAAATTAACCCTACCTTCCATATCATGCATGGCGAAAACTCCCCCTATGCTGGCAGTGGGGCCCCTTGAAATCCACAGGACCAACAGGTGCTGCTTGGGGATATATACCAGGGAAGCTGGTTCCATAAGACACAACGTTTAACCTGACTGAAGCATTCTTGATACACAAGGCAGGGGAACAGACGTTTCTTTCACTTCTGGACTCCACCCACAGGCACAAATAAGTTGTCATCCTGCACCATTACTGTCCTCTTCACCCTGGATTTGTCTGGTTGAAACAACATTCTCTCAACATTTACCTCTGAGCCCAGCTCTGGGACAGTGGAGGGAATCATAACTTGAAAATTGTCATACTGTGGCATGTCCTGTGAAACAACTTAATCTGTCTCAGATGGCAGCTGGCCAATAATGACCCAATCATCTTGCCGTTACCTCAGCTGGGTCTCCACCTGTCTTGTCAATGATTATCCAGTTTTCGATATCTGGTTCAGTATCAGAATTCATCTACAACTTGACAATAAAATAACATTCTGTGCTCAGTATCAATATTCATTTGCAACCTCATATAATAAAATAATACATATATGCATCCAAAGTTACCCATCTTTCAACACATCAGCAAGAACCACGTGGATGTGTCTGAGTTGTGGAAATTTCTATTTCTAAAAACAATACACACAATACATTTACATATAATGCTGATCCTGAAGGTGGGCTGGGGGATTACCTTCCGTTCAGTCCATGTTTTGACAGGAGATCTTGGCCTTGCTTTAGTTGCCGTGGTAACCGTTGCTGGTCTACCTCTTTCTCCAGTTCTTAGTCTCTGCTTATAGTTGGAATTTGCGTGCTAGTAAGAAGATTGGCTAAAAAAAAAACCATTATCATCCAGCTGTTCCTCTGCATCATTAACTTACAAAGGTCTATGGTTTTGCTCTCCAGTGTGACTCTGATCTTCATCTTGATCTTGGTCTTGATCTTGCCTGCTGAAAAGATTGTGAAAAACATCTTCCAGGAAGTTTTCGTCATCCTCTTCCTAATCATATGCTTAGTAATGTCAAGCTTGAGCAATCCATGCCTCATGAGACAGAGACAGAGAGGAATAAACCTATCTTCACAGGGTTTTAGCATGTCATGGTGGCACACTCACTTTTTCTACATGCCTTTCACCTTATATAAAACAGGATGTTAAACCCCTATGACTAAAAATGGTCCACTCCACACATTACTCGACATTTTGGACTGACCTGATTTTGTGGCTGACTCTAGATTGTAAACAAGGTCACCCATCTCATATGCTTTGCTGTGCAACTTTAAATTATAAGTTTTCATCTGACGAGTCTGTACCCCTTGAAATGCTCCTGTGTTTCTCTGATGAACCTCCTGCAGGATCTAATGAAGATCATCCATGTAACCTGGTGTATCATATTCTACTCCTTGTTGAATGAACCTGAAATTGAGATATCTAGGGCCCAAGACTTCTCTATCAAGCATCATGAGATTAGCTGTATGTCTGGTAATATGTTTCAGTGCAGATCATACCACAGCCACCAGCTGTGGAAGATGCTTGTCCCAGTCTTAAGCTACACCATTAATGCAACATCTTACCATCTGCAAGAGTAAACTGTCTTATCTTTCGACTTGGCCATTCACACAAGGGTGGCTGGGTGTGGTCCTGGATTTGTAATTTCAGGTCAATTACTGATTGCCCTGATTAACTCCCCATCCCAATTTTCCCTTGATTACTGTGAATGTATAATGGACACCCAAATCAAACAATAAACTCTTTCACATTCTTCTTCACTATTCTGTTTGCTGACTGATCTAGGAGTGCATACCACTCAAACCCCTTAGTGAATTGGTCGACTATCATTAAGATATGCACATTAACTAATGCACTTAAGGTGCAAGGGCACAGAATGTCAATATACATCCTTTCCATGGAGGCTCATGCATGATACTTGCCTAGGCCAGCCCTAGGCCATACCCTGGGCTTCTTATGTTCTTTGCATGTAGCACAGGAATCTACTTACTCCTTGCAATAAGTGAACATACTGTACCAGAAAAAGCTCTTCTTGACAATCTGTAAGGTAGGGATCACATCTTTCCATTGATAATATAGTACCCCATTTTCCAGCAACAGTTGTGACTTACACAACCAGAGCTGTTTTAAGGATGGGTAATGTAGTTGAAGTATGTCAGAACTTCTTCATTTGTCTCTGACCAATTCAATAAGGGTTGCAAATGTGGATCTTTCTTCTGATGGTCATGAAGATGAACCTTTAATATTTTAGCTCTGCCAGAGTCCCTTGAGGCCTCTGAGGGCTTGGGGACCTGGACTTGCTGGGTCGTTCTCTGGTGAAGCAAGACTGGCTGCTACATTTGAAACAAGCACTTCCTTCTCTTGGTGGCATTCCCTTCTCAGCTTTCAGGGGAGTCTGGGGTTTGGCCCTCGGAATCTTGGCCTTCATGCCCTGATCAAATAATTCCTTAAACATGGTGACCATGTTCTTCATTGCCTCCTCCATTTCGGATTTTACATTAGTAAACAGCTTCTGGAGCCATGTAGCCCCCTTGTCAGTTGAACCCTTACTCTTTTCAGAGTTACCTGGAGAGCCTGTTGCCCTCACCAGATACTCCCCTAATCCATTTTGAAAATAAATAGCCTTCACTGCCTTCTTTGATCCTACAATGAGTTCGTAATTCTGAAGATGTATTTTCATGAGATGAAGCGCAGGGTCCAAGTCTAATGGCTCTTTATTCAATACCTGCAATGCCACACATTGGTGAGTACACGCCCCTAAAAAAGCATTCATAGCCATGATCTTGGGGATTTTACCAGCATCATGGTTTGCCTCTAGAAAACTGTGGCTAACTTCTGTGTCCATTCGGCAAACTCCTCTAGCAACTCACCTGTTTTCTGTTATAGTGAAGAAGGCTGTCATCTCAAGCTAGTGGGAGGGTCTTTTCCATCAGAACAGGGATCCATTTTTCTCATCAGGCTGTTGAAGTCTACCCTGACAGCTTGATCTAGACTGCCAAAGAAATCTAAAGCCTAACATAACTATAAGACAGGCTGTTAACCTGTCTATCCTATCTACAGGGTCCCACTCCAATCCTGCCTCTCATCATATGTGGCGCGCTTTGGGGGCACTGGTCCTGCTATCTACCTCCTTTCCCTAACCTGCCTTTGATCTCATCTGGGTTGGCTGCATTGGACGTTCTGTCCTCTATCTTGTTGGAAGTTCTGTCCTCTATCTCTCTGCCTCTCATCATAGTCAAAGCTGTTACTGCCTTCAGTCGGGTCCTGAAAATTGCCCCATCGAAGATCTGGTGACAGTGGTCTGATACCATGGCCCATGATCAAGTCTCAAAAAAGCAATCACTGCTATGTGTACAACACAAATAAACAATACTATCTGTATGTATAATACTACACCAGTATTCTATTGATGAAAATCTAACCAAGATATTCACAATTCCCCACAAAAATTCATTGCTAACAGCGAGCTGTACTCAATCTTAATTGACAAATAATAAATTTACTGGTCTTAAAGTGACAAATACACAAATCTAAATCTAATTGCTGATATTGTCGCTACTATTGCAAACTGTAAGCAAAAATCAGGCGCAAATTACAGAATAATCTTTGCTTAAACTGCAAAAATTGAACAAACTACTTTAAATTTGGAAAATGTAGTCAAAATTCAGAATGACTGCCCAGACCAGAAAGATGGGGATAGATCAAAAACAGAACAAGAACTATAAAGGTAGTACCTTATATTCTGCTAGGTCAATGTAACCCCAAAAGAAAAATTTCAATCAAAATCCATTCAGAACATAGCAATACAAATATAAAAATACTAATCCATCAGATCTGCATTCATTGTTCAAAATCCACTGTACATATAACAATATATCAGATATATCAACACAATGAACGATGTGTATGCAGTAAAAGATGTGAGCAGATATGGAACTTTGTGGACCCAGGAGAAAGTTTCAACACAGGACTGACACAAGTGTATTTGTTGTACTATCCCTTAATTGTAGTGTCCCTAATCTTCACTTAATCTACACCTATCCTAATAGGGTAAGCAAAGAATTTGTTTCCTAAGTACAGGTTTCTGAAACTTCAATAAATTTACAAATCTGAAAGATGAATCATGAATTCAATACCACAATTAAATTACTTTTTGAGGAAAAGTGAAAAATTTTCCCCGAACAAAGATGCCAAAATAGAAAAACAAAGTGAAATTTGGCAGGCAATTTGAACCACCAAAACAAAGAAACAAGTTCCATTGCATAAAATCACTCAGTATTCACTTACCAGGTATTCAGTGAACACCAAATGAAATCCTATCAAACCTTGATCCATTCTTGGAAGAATCCCCATTTCACAGACACTATGTCCAAAGGGGAAAATTGTCTTTGTATCTGAAAACCAGACAGGAACATGCTGTCTACACACAATGCTAGGCAAAATGGCGCTCCACCAAAACATGCTCAAAGGTCCCATTAACAAATTTCCAGCAACGATTCCACATCTTGGGAACCAAAGTGCGGTGTACCTGTGCTTCAAATCCACTAGCATAAATCACAGGTGTGGGCAATATTAGTGGATTGCCAAGGAAGCAGATAAATCTGGCTAAAACCCAAAACTTTAATCCCTGTACTGGCATTACATGTTTTTACCTCAAGATATCCAAGTCCGCGTCGGGAAGCCCCGGCGCTTGTTTCCATGTGCAGCCAGTGGGCGATTCCATTGATTTCTGGGTCACAGCAGGAGGGGAAGAGGAGGTAGAGAACAAGTGTTTTATATGAGGTATTATTTAAATGTCAATTCCACCACAGTACATCCAATGCTGATCTGGAACAGAAATGCTTATGCAAAAGGATACAACCTGAATCCTTAGCAGTAGTCTTGTTACTCGGCATGACGAGGTGATCACTGGATATAGCACCTGTGGGGTCATTCACCTGAGCAGTTTGTGACACCACTAAACTAAGTGCATTTTAACATTGACTTTCGACTCAATTTAGTGAATAAGCAAGGAGTGTGTGGCATAACATTATGTGTACAATATGGAAATAAAAGCCAAAAGACAGGTTTTGCATTAACTTTCTGCAGTAAACATGTTTATTTTCCCAAAATAGTCATATCTGGCAATTGCAAGCATGTGAAATGGAGACATTTGCAGCTGCTTTTATGTTTTCCTTCCCAATTTTGGTTCATTTAAGCTGTATCCACGTTATTTTTCCTTAAGTGGCTTCCAAGTGGTTGTCTATGTTAAATGTACAGTCACACAGACTTACCCCTGCAAAGAGGTTTTCTCTGGATCATGAAGGCGAGAAAGCAACTGTGGGCAGTGGCTACATTTGTGGAGAAAAGTCCCATATTTAAGGTTTCACGCCGATATTTCAACATGTCGAAATAGAAATAAAGTGAATTATCTGATTGTCGCTCATCAAAAGGGTTAGAAACACCTATGCATTATACATCAAAATGTTCCCTATAATTTTTATACACCAAATAAAGACCATAAAGTAAAGGCATGAATGGGGATTTTTTTAGCAAATCGCCCTGGCAACCAGCTCTGCATGGAGCTACTTGCAATATCATTGCACGGACAGAGTGATGACTCGTGCTGTACCACTGTGTATACTGGTGCCAGTGTACATACCTTGATAATATTTACTTGAGCTCAAACTGTACATTGATTTCCAGTATCAAGCCAAAACCTGCCTTCTGCTTCCAACATTATTAATAATGCACCTTGCATCCCTAGGCGTCATACTTTATGTGCACTCTCCAATCACCGCGGCAGCGGCATAATTCCCCATGTTACCTCGGCACAGGCATGATTCCCCCCCCCCCCTCCCCGAACCTTCAGAGTAAAAAGCTTAAAAACCTGTTGATTTTTCTGCCCCAAATGATGAAAATATTGTTCTTCTAGATGGAACAAGTACAAACAACTGTGAAACACCCAATTTTTCATGATGGGGTAAAATGAGGTTTTGTATCAGTATGTCAGTTTTAAAAAAAAAAAAAAGGTGACAAAATTGTTGGCCCAGGTTGCTGAGTGCGACAGCAAAAAATTTTCCCATTCATGCACATACAAAAATATGTTCATACTTTTGGCAGTGGTGTCGGTTTCAATAAAAATGTCGGCGGTAGATAGTTTGTAATCCATAACATGGTGAATCATCACTTTGACTGGCCTTACCTAAATATGGTCTACCTGTAACTGTGCTCCCGGGTCTGGATGAAGATATCAAAATTACAGGTGAACAGAAATTACCTTCACTTTGATACGCAATTTTACTTTTCAAACGGTCAATAATTTCTTCATAGAACTTTTAAAACAGACTGAACAATGGCAGAAGAATTGACTGTGGTAGATAGAAAACAGGTCTTCAAGCTGAGCCGACTTGTCAGTCAGCTGAGTTTTTGGCATGGGTCTGCGTCGGCATTCCAGCTACAGGTTTTAATGTCTATTCCAAAACCGGTGGTCATATTCTTCTTATGACTTTTTGTGCGTTTTCGTTATTTTCAATTTCTCCAAACCGTAATTAAAAATATACTGAAACTTACTGGACAGGCACTGTGATTTTCCATATTTTATGATTTTTTTGTCTGCATTCGTTATTTCCTTTTCTCCAAAACTGCGTGTGGGATTCTCTTTAGTTTTGGTAGAAATATATTTTGACTCTATCTGCGCTAAATTGGTACACTACATGGTATTAGTGGCATTTCCTGATTTTTTAAGAATTTTTCAAATTAGGAATTCGGAATTGTAAAATGGTATGAGTGCATGTTAGCGTTGTTACTGGGGACAGCTACAAATTTGACATATTGGCTTATATCTCGGTAATGGTGCAACCCAGCTGAGCACAGGATTGTTACAGTTCCCTTGATGTCATTGTGATTGAACCTTTTTTTTTTTTGAAAAAAAAAAAAGTAAATAATGGGCAACAAACTTGTCGTAATGCGTTAAAGTTAAGGACATGCCAATGTGGAATTTTAACTTTTTATTATAACAGCTCCATAATATCGCTATTGGTTGACTTCAATCTGATACCGACATAAGATTAACTGACCTCGCCTGAGCTTAATTGAACCTTCAGCTGATAATGTACGATGTCATTGACCCAGACACTTGACCCTGTGACCTACTTTAATTAAGACACGAGGGTCTACTTCAAGCTTTATGTACGGTTTCAAAATGTCACGAGTCAAACACAGAGATAACATGGCGATCACCGTGACCCAGAGACATCAACACATTATCACTTGATCCAGAGACCTGCCACCTGGTTTCACCGCGTAACAAAAAGTACGAGTACAGAACGTTTAAAGATTCCACAGCTGGTTGTTTTGGAGAAGTCAAGTATTACGGTGACACACAATTTAAATTCATGAAAAATAGTTTAGAGTGCCTTCTGTTGAAGAAAGGTCTGCGAGTCCCCAAATGTGTTCATACACTAGGCCTATATCAAAATAATCAGGTACATAAGCCACTTTCAGAAGATTTTTGAAGATCTGAACAAATGAAAAAAAATCCAAATACCATCAGCGTGACCTATGAAATTTTATATTGCAGAGATCTAACTAAGCCTCCGTTTGAGGTGAAGCCGGTGTTCCAAGCTTATATAGGTGCGTTCCTGTGGGATGCCAAGGGTAAAATCATTCGTCACAAAATCGTAATATTTATCGTTTTTCTTGACGGAGTCAAAACAGGATTCACAAAATTGTAATAAGAGCAAATTACAAAATCGAAGTCGCACCACGAAATTAAACTATTCTTACGATTTTGTGGACGAAACTGGAAGAAAAGATCGCAAAACTGAAAGTATGTGACAAAATCCAACAAACCTGTTGAATTCTGTGTCAATTTTGTGCATAAAATCGGACAATATTAAAATTTCGTGCACAAAAGTGTAAGCTTTAATCAATTTCGTCCATGAAATTGAAAATTCGCATCCACACAACTGTCAAATATCACTTCTGTTCACAGAATCCTCTAATTTACCAATTTCGTCCACACAATTGTGTAAGGTTTGAATATCGTCCACAAATTCTTAGAAGCTTTCCAATTTTGTCCATACAATCCATTTTTATTTAAATGTGTGCACAAAATAAAAAAAAAAACATGACGTAATCATATATTATCCAATTTTGTGCACGGAATTGGAAGAATATTTCACAAAACCCATAGCGTACTCGATTTCGTGCACAAAATTTGGTTCACGGGAATCTAAAGATAACACCATTCTGTCAACAGAATCGTAAAATTTCTCGATTTTGCTCACGAAATCGCAAAAACTACATCAGTTTTGTCCACAAAAAGTTTTAAAATACACGGAAATGAAAAACTTTATCAATTTTGTCCACGAAATTGGTAAAATGTGACGTTTTGAACCCGAGCGAATTAGCATAGAATTTCGTACCATCAGAGATCCATGACGATGCTATCAGAAACTGACAAATCTCGCACATGCATCTATATTTTAATTTTGACTGTTGAGTGCGCCAAACCAAAAAAAAAAGCCCAAAAGGATAATATCGAGCGTCATAAACGCATGTGAATATAGGATATAACAGAACGGTAAATTATTCAATCAGAAAAGCACTCAGTATCTAGCCAAAGGTGTTTATTTTCTTCGTAACCCCCTACTGCGCATGCGCACATAGGCGTATCCGTTGCATTTTTTTTAGCATCCGGGGTAAGTTTCCCAGTTTTATTTAAACCAAAGTCTCAAACTTACCTGCCTTTATGGAAATTGTCAATAATTCATAGTTAACTGTTCAGAATACGTTGTGGATAGAGTGTATAAATGACAATGATTCACCAACTTGCATCGTTTCTGATGGAAGGTGGACCTGGCAAATAAGCTTCTGAGGCTGGAAATGGGTTTCCGCCGAATAGAAACACTTGGCAGGTGTGAGGGTAACCTAAATAAACATCCCAAAGTATGTAGGCCCTGAACAGTTAATTATCCAATCAGAATAGTATTCAGTATCTATCCAAAGAATTTGATTTTCTACTGCGCATGCTCACCTGAGCGCAGCCAATCAGTTTTTAGGCACCCCGGGTGATTTTCGCAGTTTTATTTACACCAAAGTCTCAAAACTTACCGGTCTTTCAGGAAATCATCTCAATAATTCATAACTGGGCTTCATAAAATGTTGCAGCAGAGTGTAATATATGATAACTATTTGCCAACTGGCATCGTTAACACCTGGATGGAATGTGGACCTGGCAAACACGCTAATGGGCTGGATATGGGTTTCTGCGGAATAGAAAAACTTGACAGTTGTGAGGGTAACCTAAATAAACATCCCAAAGTATGTTGTATTTGTTGAGTATGTTGCATCTCAGCTTACTAATATCTCCACACTGTGCAGTCACCAGGTCGTTTCTCGGGGCCTTCCAGATCGCAACTTCCAGTCACACTTATCCCCCAGGGGCCCCAAAACGCCATGTTGCCAAAGCCTGCTCAGATTTGGTGTTGTCGCGCAAAAATCCAACAATCACTCTCCGTACGCACTACATCTCTGCCGCAGGATACGGCACTAGTTCAATGTCGATATAAAAATCTCGGGAACAACACTTGAATTTGTGGAACAGTGAAAGGCTATATACGGCAGATAATTTCGTTCAGCTGTTCTAGGTAGTTCGGCCGCGCCCTCTAGACTGGTTTAGTAAATAGTCGCTAGAGGGACCTAATGACCAATTGCTATGTGCTGCCTGATCCACTGACGTTATTATCGATACTTTGTAATGCTGACTCTCGCATCTTAGGCTATGCCTACAACATATTAGCTCCACACTGTGCAGTCACCAGGCTGCTTTTCAGTGCCTTCCAGATCGCAACTGCCGGTCACACTTATTCCCCAGGGGCCCCAAAACGCCATGTTGCCAAAGCCTGCTCAGATTTGGTGTTGTCGAGCTACAATCCAACAATCACACTCCGTAGGCACAGGTAGACTCGTCTCTGCCACAGAATATGGCCCTAGTTCAATGGTGATATAAAAATCTTGGGAACAACACTTAAATTTGTGGAACAGTGTCTAACAAAAAGAAAGGCTATACGCCATATATAGATAATACGGCAGATAATTCCGTTCAGCTGTTCAAGGTAATTTGGCCTCGCCCTCTAGACTGGTATTGTAAATGGTCGCTAGAGGGACCTAACAACCAGTTGCTATATACTGCCTGATCCACGGACGTTATTATCGATATTTTGTAATGCTGACACTCGCATCTTAGGCTATGCCTACAACATATTAGCTCCACACTGTGCAGTCACCAGGCTGCTTCTCAGGGCCTTCCAGATCGCAACTGCCAGTCACACTTATTCCCCAGGGGCCCCAAAACGCCATGTTGCCAAAGCCTGCTCAAATTTGGTGTTGTCGAGCTACAATCCAACAATCACTCTCCGTACGCACTATGTATCTGCTACATGATACAGCACTAGTTCAATGGCGATTTAACGATCTTGGGAACAATAAAATTTGCGGAACAGTGTCTAGCAAAAAGAAAGGCTATACGGATAATTTCGTTCAGCTGTTCAAGGTAGGCCTACTACGGCCTAGCCCCTCTAGTCTAGTTTAGTAAATGGCCGCTAGATGGACCTAACGACCATGTGCTACTGCTTGAGTTATTAGTGAGCGCAGCGAACACCATAGATAACACGTGTGTTAAATAAAAATGAATAGAATGAATAGAAATCAACATAATCTTACACATTCAATCCCATACACACAGTACCCTACGGAGTTAAAATCCATGGTAATGGCGGCCATCGGTTTTCCCAAAGTTGACTGGTTTGCTAATAGATTTCCAATGACAAACTATATCGTTTATCTGGGAACCATGCTTCTACTGGGGGAAAATATCACTCAATACTCTGGTTTCCTGTTGTAAAAAGGGAGAGTCGGCAAGCGCACAGCCAGGATCCAGTCTACCAGACATTGCATAGTTATCATATATTTACACCACGTGACATGGGCGGCCTCGACATGTAAATATTGACGTCATTT